>OX346236.1:3010000-3285000 GCA_947049295.1 Ligdia adustata | reverse complement strand
AATTCAAAAAAAGATTAGGTACTACAATTTGAATGTACTTTTTTATGTTTATTACCTAATTTTACGAAGATTTAAAAAAAATGTTTTGATGGGTAGTTAATATCCTATGAGGCTCATTTTGACTTTGTCAAAATCAGTCAGGTGGTTTGATTTTGAAATCGAAATAACTGAAAAAGTTATTAATAATACGCAATCCCTTTTAATAAAAAAAAAAATATTTCTCGTATTCAGATTTGGTCTCACACTGAAAAATATTCGTTAAGATGGGTATAGCGATCCCCTTTCTGCTTAGTATACCCCTAACCGATGACACTGTATGTAAATATCTGTTCATAGTTATATTTGACTTGTCAACTCCGAGAATAATGCGATACTTGAAAAGTCATTAGTTTGAACTGACAAGATTATTTACTGGTAAGGTCTAAATTTGGGTATCTAGGTTAAATTAGAATATTACGGTCTTGTTATCTCATACAAGGTCAACTGTTGACTTAGATTCCAATGTACAGCAAGTTTTCAATGTAAATTATATAATGTTAACATTGAAAACTTAATAATATTTTGAACTGCACTGTAAATATGTTTTTTTTTTTAATCAGACAAGGAAAATGAAAAAACTAAAGACAACAATTAAATAATATATAAACTACACAAAATCTACAGATAATCCAAATGCTCCAATCCAATACTTGATGGCAGTGTGTCTAGTTAGCTAGCGGCAATACCACGCTAAATGACAATGACGTATAAGGTTGGGCCAGATACATACCGGCATTCGGATCACCAGCCGCATCAATCAAACGATTTAAATAAGTTTTGGAAAATAAGATGAGCTCCCGGTCCCCACGGCCCTAAAGTCTCGACTCCAAATGGCTCAAATATTATGTAACCTCTACCAAGGCTAGCATGAATTTGAGCAGACCACGGCAGTCAAACATAAAAGACAAACGATCGAATCGAGAACTTCTTCCTTCTTTACCAACTTCTTAATATATCTTTTTTAAAGATACTTTACCCCCCGTAATAATTTTACCAAATTTGCTCAAATAGTTAGATTTTTAAATGAAAATAACTGCAAAAATAGTATCGGCGTGTTGCCAATGGAAGTCAGTTATTATACTTTTTAAATCTTGTTTAGTATTTAAAAACTATGAATTCATTTTCTGGATATGTTTTTATCAAAATCCAGATGTTTTCTCTCATTCAGAGTTTATACAAACAAAACCCCAGAGCCCAAGCTTATCGACGATCGTAAAGAAAGCCTGCTCATTCCACGTTTTCTCCTTTATAAGTTACGGGTTTTTGCATCAACGTTTTCCGTGATTTTCTTTTTTTTCGCCGTCTACGGCCTCAACAATGAGATATTAAAGTCTGAGTTCAGTTCAGCCTGAAAATATTCTCCGACCATTGCTCTTTATTGTAAACCTTTGAAGCTACATATATAAAGAAAATAATTAAAGCTATGCTAAAAGTAATGTCAAGGTGAAAATTTGATATTTTGTTTGCGTTTGCATCTTATTTTAAGATTTTAACGTAGTATAGTAAAAGTTTAATTAAAAAATACCTGTTGAAGGATTAACTTAATAGAAAGTAATACAATTTAGCCTTAGCTTAATACGTGGTTTAATTTTTACTTACACTTCAACAGAATAATGTATTTAACATTGTCCCCATGAAAACTTTTTCTTGTTGTTCTATTAAGGTGACGATACTTTTTTCACGGTTTCGTTTTTTTACGTATTTATTTGATAACAAGTCATAAAATCTATGCCAAAATAGTCAGACAAATGTCTGATATAAATACTAAACAAAATTTTAATTAAAGTTATGAAAACAGATGACTCCCACTCCGGTTCGTTCCTGGTGTAAAACATGGTCATTGCATTTCAGCGTGGCAAAGCTGCAAGCGTTACGAAAAATAGCTTAGAAAAATTATACGTATATTATAAAGATCTTTGGCGATAGGTATTATTGCACCAGGTAGAGTCATGGGTCGCTTCTAACTCCCGGGTAAATGTCTTTATTAGGGAAAATGAAATGACTAGCTACAATAAAATAGCAGATGAATAACATGTAGACTACATAAGATCTACAAATATTCTGAATGCACCAACTTACGCTAAATGGCAATGCTTATACGTTGGGATATACAGATAAACGCCGACACATATTTCTCTCGATCTGTTACTTAAAATCTAAAGTCTGAATTAATTGAAGTGCTTTAACACTATACAAATGTATTTATAATCTATGTATATATGAGTAAATCGTAACTGGCTGACTGACTCATATTAGCTAGGAATCGACGTATAGCTTAAACCGCTGAATCTAGAAAAATGCTGTTTGGAGGGTGTATTCATTTTAACGTGAAAGGGTGTATACGAGTAAGAAAGGATTATTGGAAGTTCAACCGCTAATGGGGTCAAAGGGGGGCTCAAAGTATGAATCATTTCATATTCCATTTATTGTATCATATAGCAAGCAATGCCGTGAATGACTGCTACTAGCACATTATATAACAAAAACCTGCCTGGATACAATATTTATACAACACTACTCTAAAGAATGTCAAGTCCCATATATTTCGACACACACAATACGCCTAACAAACCATCCAAAATTACAGACCATTTGCCCAATTGAGAAACCTATTCATACACTTGTACTTGCGTATCACTAAATCCGAGCAAGTAAATATTTGCCTTTATACATACAAGAGTATTATCTGATTATACTATTACTAGCTATTGCCCGCGGCTCCGCTCGCATTATCTTTGTTTTGCGGAAAATATTAGCCGATCCGGACTTCGATTTATATCTGTGCAATATATCAAATAACTCAGTTACTTACTGAGAAGAAGAAGGACAAATATTCAACATTTTCGCGTATTAATACTAGCTTGTGCTTGTCACTTGCGCTTACTGACTAGAAGAAGGACAAACAAAATTACAAACACAACTTCAAATTTATAGTACTAGCTTTTGCTAGTTTGCCCACCTTATGTATGTTTCCCGGAAAAAACCTATGGCACTCTCCGTAAACAAACCAACAATCGCATTTTTTATAAATTACTCGTAAATGAGGAATCTATTTTGGGCCATATAATGTGTACTCATCCTATTTAATCTCAAAACATTATGATTGTACGCGACGCATTGTTCGTTATCTATGTTTTAGCATTATCAAACTGGCTTTGACAGTTCTGCAGACGCAGGCAATTTCTAACTTTTAGTGTGAAAAATATATATATATATATCATTTTTTAAAATATATATATATATATATATATATATATTAAAAAATGACTTGCACTTGTAAAGCGGCGGGCGCGGCCGCGGCCTAGAAAAATCAGGTTCAATGGCGACGTGATAGACTCTTTTGGGAAATAGAAAACTGAGTAACAAATTCTCTAATTTCCCAGTTTGGACAATAAATGTACACGAAAAGTGTTTCGTGCTAGTCGGTGGAACCTCTAAAACTTCGTTTCTAACGGGTTCACAAAAAAAAAATTTACACTCCCAATTTTGCACATGATATGTCAAGGATGCCATGCAAAATTCATAAATGCATAGAGTAGAAATCCATATCTGAAGAAAGATATTCAAACGCATCGTTCAAACACGTGCTCGGGCCGAAAGTCGAACCCACGACCGCAGGATTCTGAAGCAAACGTCCTAGCCACTAGAGCAAGGTTACCCTTTGGTTTCTAAGCCAACTAAGGCTCAATCTTGATGTCTGGCACATTTTGGTCGGATCACCTCTCGGCCGGGGGTGGCTTATCTCTATATCTCCCGTGTATAACTGTCATTGGTACAAATGTAATATTCTTATCTTTTTAAAATTTATGGTTAAGATAGATATCGACTCATAGCGTCTCTGCTGGGCTCGACTACAAGAGTCCGATGAAGGTAGTTTTATTTTTTATTCAAAAAATTATATTTTTAATATAAAAAATTCCAGCTAGCCCCTTATTATAGAGATGTTTCTAAAATGTATGGAGCTCGGGCCATGACAGCGTACATGAGATGAGTCTATAAAAACGTTAGGGATTATTTATATTTAATCTATCAACCAAATTCAAAATAACGTAACCTATGGTTGTGTACAAAATTAATTTCGGATCATTATAATTCTACGTTATTTAAGCAAAATGTTATATGCGCATTTAAGTGTGGTAGTTTTAACATTCGTGACGGGTGGTACAATTTATATATCAAATGTGAACATTGAAATTAAATTAAGACACAAAAGTATTTCAAGAATGGTATTATTACACGACAATTCAAATAATTTTGTACACAATAGAGTTGGCAACTGATGCAAATTTTATATTAACCACATCTTCAGACATTTTTTGGTCGACGTATACCGTCGCAGCCGAAAATTAAACAAGTTCTTTTGTTAAAAATTGTTCCAATATGTTCTTTTTTTGTCAATATAACTGATTTTTAGTAAGAGCCTGAAATTGAAGGCCGTTGTCTCTTCTTATAGTATTACTTTGTGGTTAAATAGAAAAACATGTCTGGAGTACTTGCAGAATTGATAAGTGAAGGTTTTAGTTATAAACCTGTTGGTAGTAAAAACAATAAGCTATTTGCTACTC
Source organism: Ligdia adustata (assembly GCA_947049295.1). Classification (NCBI taxonomy): domain Eukaryota; kingdom Metazoa; phylum Arthropoda; class Insecta; order Lepidoptera; family Geometridae; genus Ligdia; species Ligdia adustata. Next base: position 3,280,396 of record OX346236.1, on the reverse strand, counting down.
ACTCTGTTTTATCTAAGTACTGCGATAATAATAATAAAAATACTCCCACGCAAATGAATGAACTTAGCAAAGTTCAACTCATTCTAGATTTCATTCTTTTAAACGTGTTGGTATTCGTTTGAAGTTTTGTATATTTGATTTTTCACGGTTTATTTTTACCATACTTCAAAAAGGAAGAGCTTCTCAATTAGTGGGAGCCCTTTTTATGTATGTACCCCAATTTTTCAGATATAAGTAGTTGGAATGATTAAAAAAATTGGTATTTTCCTCGAATAACTTTCCTTTTTTTTATTAAAATAACTTTTAATTTTATTTCATTCATTAATGGCTTTTTGTTTGTAATGTAAGTTTTGCTTGTGGAATTAAAGTCGACTAAGTATATATCTATATGTGAGATACCTAATTTCTCAGACTCTTCGACTTATTTCTCTGCAGTAAAACATAATTCCTACTTGGTGTCAGATTTTATCAACTTGAGTTTAGCTAGCCAGGCAAGCAATAGAAAACGCCGGAAACTATAGCATGATTGTAATCATGCTATGATTTCCTCAACATCTTTTCCTTCACCGGGTGAAATATCAACCCCTAATAAAATTGAATTTTCAATGATAAACGCCTAATGTGAGCTCAAAGTTTGAAACTTCTTGCATTCAGTTCTACGTCGCAAGAAGTAAAAAAAGTAACGAAGAAAACTCTGCTTTTGTCAAATATCAGAGTTTCCTTACTGTTTATAATGTTTTACTATGAGATGTTAAAACGGAAGAAGAAGTACTAGCTAGATAAAAAACAGATGTAGAAACTGTAGACGTATGGGTAAATATATAAGCAGACAAAACTGATTATGAGTTTTCTGAGAAAATACTTTTTGAACTGTTTAAACTGCAATAGCGAAACAGCTGCGTTTTGAAATTAACAAGATGTGTTTTAAAAGTACCGAATTTATTGATAGAACTGTGAAAAAAATATATTTTTGTTAAAAATATACGTCGATAGTATAAGCATTGCCGTTCAGCGTGATAATGCCGCTAGCATGCTAAATATAATTTCCTCTGGTAGTGGGTCTACAGTTAATCCACCTGCTTTTTTTTGTAATTGTTCATTACATTTCTTTTAATAAAGGTTTTCCCCTGTACTAAAGTTTGTACTAGGATTTCTCTTGTCAGTGTCGTTTGGCTTACACCCCAACCGATAAACCTGCATAGTCAAGCCTGGAAAGGTTGCCATGTTTATCTATGATTTGCAGTACCAAAGCCTTTGATAGGAATGTTTATGGTTTCCGTATTCATTGTTTCAATAGTTTCAATACAGAGTGTAATATATATTTATTATGCATACAAATGACGATTGATTTGAATAAAAATATAATTATATAATGAAAGGTGACTACAAATATGTCAGTGCATGCATTTCTTAAGTTCTCGAGTAACTTCTTTAGCGAGTGATGAATTCATTCGAACGTTTCAAAAATAAGGCTCCAGGTACTTAGGATTCTTCCTTTTCTTCCATAAACACATCTTTGACATTGCTTTTAGCGATATGGTCAAAACTAGTAATATCAGCTGTAAAAAATATCTTGTTTAATACTTCGATCTAATTAATAAAAATCTACTGAAAATAAAACTTGTTGAAAAAATGATTAACTTGCCTGAGAGTCTCTCTATGGGTTAATACAATTCGATGCTGAGAGCATCGAATTGTATTAACCCATAGTGTGCCAATGTTGGTCACGAGTCTTCTTATGAAAGGGACGAAGACCATTACCCATTATGCTGGCCTAATTGTGGGTTTGGGACTTCACTTATTATCTAAAGTTATTCTCCGACAAACAGGATTCCTTACGATGCCTTCCTTTAGCTAGAAGTTTTTACATACCAGGAGTTCGATAAAATTATGGGCATTTCTGATGGATGCTATCTAAGAGACTCTCAGGCAAGTTAATCATTTTTTCAACAAGTTTTATTTTCAGTAGATTTTTATTAATTAGATCGAAGTATTAAACAAGATATTTTTTACAGCTGATATTACTAGTTTTGACCATATCGCTAAAAGCAATGTCAAAGATGTGTTTATGGAAGAAAAGGAAGAATCCTAAGTACCTGGAGCCTTATTTTTGAAACGTTCGAATGAATTCATCACTCGCTAAAGAAGTTACTCGAGAACTTAAGAAATGCATGCACTGACATATTTGTAGTCACCTTTCATTATATAATTATATTTTTATTCAAATCAATCGTCATTTGTATGCATAATAAATATATATTACACTCTGTATTGAAACTATTGAAACAATGAATACGGAAACCATAAACATTCCTATCAAAGGCTTTGGTACTGCAAATCATAGATAAACATGGCAACCTTTCCAGGCTTGACTATGCAGGTTTATCGGTTGGGGTGTAAGCCAAAGGGGGTCATTATATTGTAGTTATTGTAAGGTTTTTTTTTACTGTGGGAACAAAAACAGCTGTTTCATATATTTTGTCCACGACCGATATTTTTGTTCTATAGAACAGCTGTTTTTTTTTCTCGAATTCAGGGTTGATCCCTCAGTAAAAGTTGTTCCTTACGATGAGTATAGTTACCCTCTTTCGGTTTAGTAAATGAAAAAAGGTTCATCACTCGTTATTTTATAGATAAGGTGAAGAAGTTCTATTTAGTAAGTATCTGACCTTAGATCGTATTTTTTCTGCTGTCTGTTTATTTTTCTTGTTTTATCATGGAACAATATATTTTAGGTATTTCATAATTTTACCATAACATTATTTATATACATTAGCTACTTTTTTTCTCTCTCTCTTCCGCTGTTAGTCGTTTATTTATAGTATTATAAATTTTTATTGGTTTATATTCTTTATTGTATACACTGTATTTATTTTGTGAATTGTCTCAATTCTAAGCTTGCCTGGAAAAGATAGCTTTTAGCGAAAAACCTGCCACTTGTCACACTAGGTGTAAGATTTTTCCTGTGTATTTGATGTTAGTGTGACTGCATTAAAGGGTCAATTTATTCATTAATTCAGCCAAAACTAATTATATATAACTGTTTATTATTAAAAATATTGCTAAAATCGATTTTTGTTAACACTTTTTATATGTCAAAAGAGAAAGAGGTTATTTAATGATTAGAATATTTTTTACGAACCAATTCGGTTAATTCTTTTGCACATAACATTTCTCAGGTAATAAGATATAATTTTTATCAAATTTGGTACAGTCATTTGGTTAGGAAATCAAAATAAATCAAATAATTATATAAGCGTCTGCCGATTTGAATACGGTTCTCAAGTTTTAAAAGTGTTAGTTGCATCAACAATATTTAGTTTGATAACCTTTATTTAACCGCTCGACCGATTTTGATGTGCGAGGTGTCATTGGATTTGTCTTCATCTGTAGATAGTCATAGGCTATACCAGTTTAATCGCGCTGAGACATAACGCGATGCGTTGGAACACAACGCTTGCGGCCTTAAATTAACTAAAGAAAAAAGTGCTTTCCATTACGAGTAATAATATTACAACTAACCTTGTTTTATTGACACATAATACATTTTATGCTTAACGTATTTTACCATTAATTCGAATTAAAATATTGAGATAAAAAGCTTTCAACGCATCGTGTGTAAATTAATTCTGACGCTTCGAACTTTTCAGCATTTGTGGTCCGAGAAACCTGATATGTTGGATTTGGTTAATTAATTAAATTATACTTGTTTTAACTCTTATAAAATAGATGAATATTTTTCAAATTTTCGGAATAGTTTAATGTATTTTTAACGACGCATTGGCCGATTTGGAAAATGGTTTTATTTAAGATGTTTTAGCTAATAGGTATTTTCTTTAATAAATATTAGCAAAATAGGAGTTCACCTAATTGAAGTTTATTGTTAATTACTTAAAAATTTTATTTGTGATTTGAATTTAAGTATAATTGTAAAGTAATATTAATAAAATAAATCAAGACTAAATTTTATTTTCAGATCAATATCTGTTCTCTATGTCATCTTAGCTCTCGTCCTCTAAAACATGTTTATAAAATCAAAGTTCAATACACTATCAAAATCAATACAAAGCCAATAATATGATTGGATTGATGAAAAGATAAATACATACTAACATATAACTAACAATGTATAAAGCATAAAAGTTAAAAGGCACTTCGTTATCAAGAGAGAGATATTCTGTCCGAAATAAAAACCGCTGTGGCTTCAGTTCAGAATAATGGGTATATTGATCCAAAACTTTTAATTGACCGATCGAGCGACGCGTTTATATTTCTAGTCCGCTGTATTTTTCCTTCGTCTGTCAGTTTGTCTGTATAAATGTTTGTACTCTCTGAAATTTTGAATACGCTTAGAGGTCGTAGTTTCCAAAACAAAATAATCGAAATAACCGGTAGGTACTCAATACAGGTTCTACGGATTCTGAGAGGGCTTTTTGGTTGTTATTATAAAAGAGGAGAAATTTGGTGCAGCGTTATTCCTTCCGATTTCTATAATATTTTTTAAGAACATGCGGAATACTGTCTTAATAAAATTAGGAATTCTAAATATGAAAATTGTTTTGTTTTTTCCGATTATAGTTTGAAAATAGTTCCATATACATTTTATTAAAACCGGTCCAGAGGTTTGTTTTTAAAACTGAAATTACCGACAGAGCTCTATCGGCGTGGGCCAATAATAAGTCGGTATTTAAAGAACTTGTTACGAGTATGGCTAGCGATCGGTAAAATGTCTTATGTATTTCCAAAATTATTCAGCGCGGTGAGTTTACTTAGAAATAATTATTATATCTACTCCGCCAATGTAAGTTTGGTACAGCATATAATTTACTTTCCTTATTATTATAGACATATGAATTATCAATGTTTGTCTTTTGTTTATATTTTGCTACTTCCTTCCCCCATACTACTAAACAACATTCCAAAAGAACGTAAATTATCTTAACTATTTGTTTAACTACACTTATTTAAGGCTTATGTTTATAAATATCTTTTAAAATCATAATCATAACAGTCCGCAAAACTGAAAATACGGATTTAGTTTTTGAAGTGTTTTCTAGGTGTGATATTTGTCTGTTAATTCTCTGCTTAAAAGATTATTAAACTCGCAATGAAATTTGGTATGTAAAATAAACAAACAAATGGGTACAATTTTTTTTTTACATAATTTTTTTTTACCGTCTGAGACAAATATTTTTTATTAAAACAGAGTTTAATTTACTGAACGTGGAGAAATCTACGACGGTTCTTATTTTATACAGATAAAACCACAATGTAGGATAACGAATAGAAGGAGAATATGTCTTTCATTATATTGACAGGGGATTTATATTACTGACAATGAGAAAATTTCGACGAAAAATTCCAGTTGAATGTATTGTGCTCACATAATAATGGAAAACGTATGTTCTGTTAAAACGAATAATTTTTGATTTCGGTGGTATTTTATTATAAAATAATATTAATATGTATATTGTTTAATATGAATTTAAGTGTTTTTTTTTTTTGCGGACCGAAAATATAATCTGTGGTTTAATGGCTAATACAAGCATAAATCTATAGATATATTTCCAAATTAAAAAAAATAAGACTAGTACTTTAAGAATTATAGCAATTCAAAGTTCCTTAATTTTGTCACTGATTTTTTATTTTACTCATAGCACTGGTCTGACAAAATTTGCTTTTATTTATCAATAGTACTAGTTGCACCCGGTGGTGTTACTCGCATTAATACAGGATCTAATCCAACGTTAATCCAGGGTTTAAGCTATCTCTGTACCGAGTTTCATTCAAATCGTGTTTATGCGTGAAGAGTAAGTACCAAATATACATCCATACATTCTTACATACTTTCGCATTTATAAAAATTATAGCAGGACTAATAGTATTCTTGTTCAAATGTTGGTACTCGCGTATAAACAGTAATACGTATTTCAATGAATTTTGACGAAACTTGGTACATCCCTTTACAATGTTTCATTCTCCGATATTGAGATTCTCATAGAAATAAGTATTTAATACCTATTTAAAAAAAGTAATAACTAGCTTCATTTCGGTAAGCAAGAATTACGCTACCACTTCCAATGCTTTTTCTGGAGCCCATTTTGCTCCGGTCGCATCCCACGCGCTCTGCATGCTAGATGTCCAATAATGTTTGAGCTCTAGTCACATGGCGCGCTATCTGGACAACATCGAATGCGCGTCTCTATGAATAATGGTTTTTCAAACACTATATACGCGAATATGACTAGAGCTCTAACATTAATAGACATTAGCGCGCATCATTTTGGTCTGGCAACACACGGTAACATTACTTGTAGTGTTTTGCATTTATAGACCGTAAAGCTAAATTGTAATATCTCAGTGTAGATAATAGCTAGGATAAAAACTCTTTACTGGTACTTAGAACAGGTCAAAAGAAAATTGTTAGGCCCTGTTAAGCCAAAACACTGTAACATTACTTACAGTGTTTGGTTTTTATACGGTAGAGCCATCTCTGAAAAATTGTGGAATAAAAATGTAATTAATCTGACGAATCGAGAACTTCCTCCTTAAGCCATCTTAGTACTTCTGCTGTTTTATGACCAAAATTGTATTTAATTGTGATTCTAAATGTGATTTTAGAGATAATCCTGTAGCTATTACGAAGTTTAGATACAAATTTAATTTTTAGAGGTATTAAGCCAAACAATTTTCGCTACAGGACCAAGTTATTTCAGTAAACAATGTACATTTAAAAAATAGCAGATTTTTTTTCAATAAACAAAATTGTTTATTGGCACCATAAAATTACTCCATCAAAGAATAAACACAATGACAAAATGGCACAAAACGCGGTTTATCACTAAAAAGCGATCATCGTGATGAGTATATAGAGCCTCTTTTTTACATTTTTAAGCCCTCCATGTACAGGGTAACTGGTAATCTATAAGCATCCTTTTAATGGTGGCTTCTGCTCACAAACAATAACAACTTCATAATAACTTTAGTTCTAGGACTTTTTAAAATACCCTAGAGAAAAATTAGATGACACACACAAACACACACACACAGACATGTCAAACTTACAAGTAATTTACGTTTTGCACTAAATCGTTACTTACACTGAAATATCGCGTGGCTAAACTTAATTTCTTTATTGCTAGAGGTTTTGGTAGGAAATTGTGAAAATCACACGCTGATGTGCTATAGAGGGTGACCTTTACACGAAGGGGTGCGATAAAAAAGCACTAAAAACTCAGGTTTACGATCGTTATGAGCTTTGATAACATAACACGTCCGTATTTATTCCTTTATTTATACTTCCTAACGCTTGCAGCTCCTACAGCTCTTAATATCGGTATACACAATAAATAGGTCGTTAGTTGTCATTCATCCACAGCCTTCTTTATGCCACTGCTGAGTATATAGGCCTCTCTCATAATAATGTCATCTGCTTTGGTCCTGTTAAAAAGCCCCAGTCCTTTTTTTCATATATTTTCATTATAAGACGTAATCTATAGTAAAGTACGAATTAATAAATAATAAATAAATAAATAAAGTAAAATAGAATAAGCGTTTATTGCCCGTCTTAAACTATATATATAGTTTTAAACTATAACCTAAATATATTTATATTAACATTTAATTTAAAACATAAAAATATGTAATTTTAGTTTAAATTATTTTGTTTGGGCATCCAAGAATGGATGAAGTACGAATTTTAAACAAACTTTAAAAGGTACAACAAGAATTTTTTATGTAGTTCTTCGGAAACGTGAAAGACGCGTAGCGATGATGGTTTTTGTAGCGATGATGGTCGAGTGGTTAGTGGTGTCGATTGCCGTGCAAAAGGTACGAGGTTCGAATCCCACGAAACATGCAAAAAGAACCTGAGCTACCGGTGAAGGAAAACATCGTGAGGAAACCGTAGCATGGTGGTAAGACGTTTCTTATCGCTCGCCTGGCTAGCTACCACCCTCAAGTTGTAAAATCTGTCGCCAAGCACCTAACGGTGTGTTCCGGCAGCCTTCCTTGTGAGCCAGTGTATTCCAGACTAGGCATGTTCCATCTAGGGCTACAGTGTCGCTGATTTCCGTGGTCGTGCGAACTTGTAGTCAAATGCCTAGCTGTTCAGGAAAAAAAAAGACGCTGTATCAATATGTTATATTTATATATTTTTTTATATAAGCAGCTAAGAAATGTTTATATATCAAAACAATGGAAAACATGAGCGCTTGCTGAACTGCAGTCGATTGACATAAGTATTGGTTGATTTAATTTAAAAATGGAAATTATTTATTTGGATAAAGGCGTATTAGTTACGATGTAGTAGCTTTTTTAATCCGACTTTTCGCTGTAAAAATAGGTCAACTACAAGCATAGTGAGTTGGGCTACTTGAAAAATAGAGATGTGGCACAACGAGTGCAAAATAAATATTTTTTAAATATTTTTTTAATTCTTCTTATTAATTATTTACCTATAGACTAAGATTCCTGCGCGCTGCTGATTTCGCGATGATATTTGCTTGTTTTAGTTTTGTGAACAAAGTACCTACTACAAACATGACTCGTTTTCTTTCTTTGAGTTTTCTCAGAGCAATAAAACAGTTCCGAATATATGCTTTTGCTCTTTCATACGAAAGTTTATTGACTACGTACAAAATTCATGAAAAAGCTTTTAATCTTGATTGCAAAGCTTGCAATTTTTTGGTGTAAGTTTTAACAAAAAAGCGTACCTATTTTTGTGTTAAACACAGTATTATTCTAACTTTCTATTTTTTTTTAAAGTGGAATAAACGGTGTTATCATTGCTTCATCTATATACGCAATAATATCAAAGTTCAAACTCGCTCGCCACCAATTAGCGAATCAGGCAAGTTTTGAACTACCCTCCAATTTGGCAGTCTACGCTTAAATGCTAACAGGGTGAACGGTTTGCCAAACACTAAATTTGTGCCATTATAGACTGTTTGGAATGTAATACTCTCATTTAATACAAATACCGTATGGTATTTGTATACATAAAGTTACACCTTGTTGATGAGCAATTCATCCAGTTTTTTTTTACAATTTGTATTTATATTAATAATTCAAGAGTTTGGAATATCAGTTGGATTTTTCAGTTGTTAGCGAGGCTATGAGCTATCTACGAGACTTAATCTCAAAGATATATAGTGACAGTTTGAAAATGACAAAGTTTATTTAGAGTAATGTATGCGATAACTAAATGAACAATAAAATATTATGATGTCTCATTTATTTGTTGTTGTTTTAAAGTGTTTTTTATTGATTAATTCTAAACCCATCTAGGTATCTATTTATAATATTACAATCTAGCCTAAGGTTAATAAGTAATTTCAGTTTAGCTTAAACTTATACCAAAATAGTGTCTCTAAGAATGTGGCCATTAACACGTATCTTAAAATCTATTAAGGAGATGACACTTTGTTCACGTGTTCTTTAGACGTAGCATTTGCACTGAATTTCAGTCTTACATATTACACTACAGTAATTAGAAAGGTTTCATTCTTTTAAGTGATCTTACTGATAACTTAAAAGAACGAAACCTCTTAAGTCCCGATGATATCCGTCTTTTCTTACGTACCAAGTTGCTTTAGTGACACCCTTAGAACTTTGCTCTGGCACTTCTGGATTATTGCCTTATGCTGAGCGGCACGTCCCTACAGCTGTATGCGGTAAGTCGGAAGCTGTTAACGTAACGAAAAAATTTATTGTAAAGATTATTCGTTATACTCAGTACCTCATAACGATAATGCTCTATATATTCTAAAAATATTGTAAAGAACACCAAGATATGTCCATGTTACGAGTATGAACTAGCAGTTGAATAACTAGCAAAGGTTAAAAGCCACAATCAGCATATTTTAAACATTTTATAATAAGAATATTACACAGGTACACTAAATTTCAGTAAGTATGTTTTTGAGATTAAAATTGCTTTGGGACAAAAGTAACTTACTGTATTTGGTATATCAGAATTGAACTCGCAAAAATACTATAAGGTTGTTGACTTATCTATTCGTGACTTTAACCCTAGGATTACTTTGTATGAAACCATAGTACTACAATCCATCCTTAAAATTCACTGCCGGTTAACAGAGCGCTAAAAGGCTTTTACATCCCAAACCGAAAGGCTTTAATGATCGTAGGCTTTATATTGAATGAAGCGTTTGATGGTCCTGTTTACTTTGGTAAAGGGTTGTAATAAAGTGAAAATTATACCCGAATTCATAAAAGTGGCCTTCAGTTAATACCCTGACCGAGATACCGTCCTTGCCCCATCAGACGAATCGATTTGGAGTAGGTTTTTCTGTTTGGTTGAAAGGTAACTTGACAGAGACCCAGCATAGACAATAAGATTTTTCCCTACGCTTAAGATCATCAAAGAGAAAATTGGAATAAAAACGCTTTTTCCTTACAACAGGCAAAAGGAAATCAAAATTAATTTATTTCCGAAATGTGACGTCCGCGTTTGTTTTGCTTAGGTTGCGTATTTGAATTTTTATTTCTGAGAATCGTGCAAAAATAATATTTAATTTAGAAAACTAACACGTGTTTGTTTCATATTGTTTAATAAGACGGGTTTTCACACGTACCTGATCTTTGGAAAGGTCCAACCATAAATCCAGTAAATATTCAATAAAATACAATATTTCTTTATTTCTTTATTAAACAAATTATAAACAATAAAAAACAAACAAGAACAAAACATCGGTACTACATTGGCTTTATCGCCTAAAGCGATTTCTTCTACATACAACTTACAAGCTAAAACATATGTATATATACGTGTATATTGTCCCACAGCTGGGCAGAGTCTCATCACTTCCTTCCATTTCTCCATAACAGAAGCCAGTTCTTTCTGTCTAGTTCAGTTTCTTTCGAAATCCTCTAGGTCATTTCACAAACAAGTCGATTTCTATATATTCAAGGCCTTCGATTACCTGGACTCACTTGGTGGCGACTTTTGCCCATTTTTCAATATGCATTTTGCAGATGACATGTGACTAGATTTGAGCATGGCAGCTTTATTAGCTACTTTAGATATAATATCACACGTAAAAAATCTACATATAATGGATTTGATTGGCAAAGTAGAGGAATCATGATATAAATATTTACCTAGACAAGTATAAAAAGCCACCCCTTACGCAGAAAGGTCGGGATAATAATAGCTTGACTGTATGTATTTTTATTAAACGATTAGTATGCCAGTACGTAAAAAGTATCTTTAATACTATTAGTTTATTTTTACAAAAACAATTTTTAATCTATAATATAAAAATTTACCTAAACACTTAAATTAAAAAACCCCATCCAACTCACTGCCTTGTGGCAATGTTCCCAGGATGCTGGCAGCGTTACCTCGCTGAATAATTAAACTTAACTTTTGAGCAAAGTAAGTGCCAGCCCTGGGATCTCCCGAGGCGAGGACCAGTCTCAGAGATAATTCTTTACAAAATTTTTTCATATCGGACGACCATGGGCCCATCGTTTCTACAGCCAGAGCAACGAACTCGTGATTTGCGCAAATGTTTGAATATTTGCGCTTTTTTAAAAATTGTGCCTGTTCTGCCGCGGCCCCAGCACTAAGAGCGGAATTGGCGACATGCGACGGCGCGAGCGTGTCCACACACGTGGCGTCCCAAACTAAGGTTCTCCCGAGACACCACGGTACTAAAGTGGCACCGTCTGGCCGCTTTCCGTCGTCCCTCGACAAACCGCACGGCTCCAGTGCTGAGGGTACGGATGCTGTGGAGAGTGCCCGATGGACTAAATCATTAATAGCCCAATGTCGATAGATCCGACCGGCACTCTTCACGCAAGAAAGCCCGTGTCGTCCAAGCTTGTCCACGCCCCGGCCGCATTGGCAGCGATGAGGCTCGCATAGTTTTATACCCAGTCGCAATCCTGCTGCTACGCGAAGACAACTGGGGTCGAGAAGGGTACCTAAATTGTCGGAAGGTAACGCATGAAGCCAGTAGCCGGATTCTGATTCCGAAAGTGCCAAAAGGCGTGCTCGATCCGAAACATCTGAAATTCCATCTAAAAGGGCCGAATGGGTAATTTTTAACAAAGGGGTATCCCACAGACTTTGCTTTTCCGTTTCAGTAGGGGCACTGGCATCAGGACATGAAGCACTCCAAGCAGCCAAGGCCTCAACCTGACAAGCAACACGAACAACGGCAATTGGTAAATTGAGAATGTTTCCGATGAGGTGTTGCGAGCCATGAGTTGAAGCCAAGAAAGCTGGTAGTGCCACACTCGACGTAGTGCGAATGCCCAAACCACCAAAAGAAATGGGAAGAGTTGCTTGTGCCCATGAGCGGTCGTCAAAAGCAAGATTCAGAATTTTGGTAACAGTGTTTTTTAAAGTAGAATCTACCAAATCCGTAATAGTTGGGAAAAACCAAACGGGGCAACATCGTAACAAGTACATAAATTTAGGTGTAAAAAGACACATGCGTAGAATGTACAATGCCATGTGTGGTTTTATTTGAAAAAGACGATGAGAATTTTTAGTGAAAGTTTCAACTTTTGAAATAAACGTGGGTGTTATTGAATCCAAAAATAAAGGGGCACCTAACAATGTTAATGATGATTTATCCTTTAAAGAAATATCTGGACACAGTGTGTTAAATTTATCAAGAAAACATACACGGTCTTGATCGTTAATGTGGTCCGGAAAGAAAATTTCACATTTACTAAAATTTAGAGTCAAACCGATTGTGCTAAATAGCTGTATGATCGATTTTAAATCCTCTAAGACAACAGAAGCATTCCCGCCGAGAGAGCCATCATCAAGGTACCACACGTTGAAATTAGAATTTAGTCCTGATATTATATTATTTATGCCTAAACTGAAAATTGCAGGACCGAGTGGATCTCCTTGTTGGCATCCGACACACGATGCTATTTCTTTTTGACCAAAAAGTAATTTTGTAGGGGTGCCGTAACATTGCCACACATAATTATAAATTTCCGGTATTTCTTTTTGAATTTCTGTCAGAAGAATACCTCTATCTAAACTATTGAAGGCATTCCTTACATCAATTTTGATAAAAACGTCGTAATCTGTCGAACCCAGAAATGTACGCGCAGCATGCACAGCAGCTTCGCAGCCAGCCCTCACACCAAAACCTAGCTGTCGAGGTTGAAATTTATTAGCTAAGTTGCCTTGAATAGCACGACAGCATAATTTTGACGTAAGGCGTCTAATGACACTGCCAACGGCAATAGGTCGAACCCCACCATCTTTTTTACTTAATGCTACTAAATTGGCCCCGTACAGGATGGGTACTATCTCATCGGGTACTCGACCATCCAACATCAAATTGACTAATGCGGTCAATTCCTGAAGTAGATATCGCCCAGCATCACCCACAAGAGGATATGTCAGGTCTTTGAGATGTTGAGGAGTTATGCCGTCTAAACCACCAGCAGAACCATTAGGAAACGACTTAATAGCATTGAGGGTCGATTCTACATCGACATGAAAAGACATTTCTGCCGATGGCGGGCTGGGAAAATTCGTGAGAGCTGACTGTGATGGGTGTTTTTCACATAAAGCACCAAAAGTCTCGGCGGAATCCGTTGCCAGGGAATCTTCAGAAAATAAAAGTTTGGCAGCACCACGCACATTTCCGTCTGAAAGTTTATTCTCAATAAGTTTTGATACGTCATGGGAGAAGTGCGGCCTACTCTCAACTCTATTTGAAATACACGGCTGTGTGAATTGTGTTGTATTTAATTTTATTGCAGAGGTGAGTGAGCGACGGTTGGAGTTTGGTGGGATATGGAATATACAATATGAAAAAGTTAAAAAAGCTTCCCATGAATTCAAAGTATTTTCAGAGACAACCTTTGCAACGCACTCCGCCAAACTTCGAGCCACGCTATCACGGGCTCCTCTTGGTATCCTTTTGATCACCTTGACACTATTTTTGAAAAAAGCGAGCCTCTCTGCCAAAGATGTGTTGCTTGGTGTTTCTGAATTAATTGCTGAAATTGTAATTTGTGAATCTGGCAAAGGTAAGTGCGTGGTGGAGTCTGTACGTGGCACATGACGACGACTGCAATGAATATGTAAACCACGTTGACCTTTGTAGACTTTCCTATCACCACATATTTCACAGCATAACAATTCGGGCACCACATCTCGAGCAGTTGAAGAAGAAGACGGCCCGCTTATAAGACTAGACATCTACTATTTTTTTAAAACCATATTACTTCACTTCAATTCACTTCACTCGATCACTTTTTAGCACAAGTAAACAAACGAGCAAAATCAATATTTTCAATAAAATCTTGCAATAGTCAAAGTGACACGAAGTAACAGAAAACTAGCGAGGCCGTTGGTCAGCCAGCACGACTCTTGTTGCAGAAAAGGCGCTATGCGGCGTGGCGTGGCGCGTCCTGCCGTGCAGGAACAGCCGTCCTCATCACAATCAACCGGAACAAAGCAAATCTAGTTTTCCTTTTTGTTTAAGTTATCTTCAAATCAATATTGGTACAACAGCTCATGTACGACTTTAAAATGTGAAAAAGTTGCTTTTATTACGTTTATTACTAATAAAAATTTAAATATATTATAAATTCAATATACAATGCATTGTCATGACAGTTGACTATGATACGTAAAACGATTTGATAAGTTTTTTTAAGATAGTTTAGGTATCAGCACATAATTTTTTTTGCGTATCGAAGTGAGTACTTTACGAAAACTGTTTTTAAATTATAATTGTTTAGTCAATGGATAACATACGCCAATAGTTATGAATTTAAACACAGGATAGCACTATGGTGCAAAGTTTTTACTCCAATACATTTTAAAGGTCGGCTCCAAGCCACAATAAATCTTAATGATGGATCCACGTAATTTGTATTCAAAATATTAGCTTACATTTAGCCCTCCTGGCACTCAAACAGATTTCATTCGATCTGATACTTCACTGTCACCATCGCTTCTAGATGTAAGAATTTTCTTTCTGTATCTAAATTGAAGTAGGTATTTATCAATAAATATCTGTCTGTTTTATCTAATATCTCTTCTGTGTATGTTTAGTCAGGCGAAAATGATTTATATTTCTACTAGCTGTGCCCGCGACTTCGTTCGCGGTTGCTAACCTTGCATAAATATATCAGTGGGACTTAAAAAATTAGAAAATGTATATCAGTGGTCCTTTTGTAAGTCTTATCCTTATAAAAGATTCAGTACGATAGTTTTGAACTAAACTAAATTTGATTAATTAAAGCAATACAGAAGTTTGCACAATTATGTTCAACATGAGTGGACAATTTTTAAGAACTAAATATTCTGCATAGCATTAACGCCTATTTCATTTTGCAAATTCAGCACTTACTTTAACCCGTAATTAATTTTTTTGCTAATGAATTTATCCCGATTAAAAAACAATCAAATCAAAGCACGCGTTACCAAGCTATAGTAAAAGACGACTTTCATCCCCTCTCTCACGGGAATCTCCATTTATTTTCGTAACCTTTCCAACAAAAAAAAATATCCAAATCTCGTTACCGTGTAGATATATGCGACTTTCATGCGTCCCACGGAAACCCCCAGTAATTGTCGACATTAAATCATTTCAGTGAGACCTTCCAATAATAAAATAATCATTCAAATCATAGCACTACTACGTTACTGAGATATAATTAAATACGACTTTCATCCCCCTCCCACAGGAACCATACCAATTTTCGGCGTAACATCATTTCAGTATGACCTTTCTAACAAAAAAAGAATCATTTAAATCAAAGCTCGCATTACTGAGTTATAATCAAATACGACTGTTGATTTTCAGGATAAAAAACTGTTAAGATCCTACCTTGTGATATGAACCTTAAGCATACCAAGTTTCATCAGAATCTATGTAGCAGTTCCAGAGTTATGGAAAGTCCAGAAACAGACAGACAGACAGACAAAAATTAAAAAAATATAAATTTGGGGTCTGTATGGTCAATAACACCCCCCGCGGAAGAAATGTTTCATATATTCAATGTACAGATTTTGAACTGTTACAGTTTTATTATAAGTATAGATTGTCTGTACCAGCAGCTCATAGAAACTAGTACAAATTACCTTCCTGACTGAAGACAACAAAGTCGCAGCTTCTGACAGTGTCCAAGTCTTTCGCCCCTTTACTTTACCGACAGCTTTAAAGTTTTAAACGAGATGTAAATGTAAAGAATGCGATATTTTTTTTTTCTACATGAGAGTAAAAGGCCTCTATTTGGTATCTGTGTATAAATGGCCCAAACCCACGCACGTAAACTTTAATAGTTATTATCTATTGATGGTCGTCCTTGTCTACCTTTTTCAATTTGGTGGTTAACCACGCTCGTGATAAAGTAAAGCCTCAAAACTACTAAAGGTCACTTTGTACAAATTTTAAATCCTTGTTTTGTAATATAAAAATAAATATTTATCTATCTATCGGTTTTGTAGGTTTTCGTGAGTGTTATAAATTTAGTTAGCTATTCCAGGTGAATCGGTTGAAATTTGAAAAAAATACGAATAGAAAAAGACATGAAAAGAACCAGAACATCATTATATTACGTTTTCTGCAAATCACTGGCTATTACGTCGAACCAAACATTTCCCCTTTTTAACCGAATTCAAAATAAAGGAGTTTTTTTTTCTTATGTATGTATGACCTCCGGTTTCTCACAGTTTGAAAGGATATACTTTCTAATTGGTCACATATATATTTTATCATTATGGATCTTGTATATGTTTTAAATCAATATAATTACTTTTAGTTTTCCTTAAAACAAATAGTTTTCGTTTTTGTTGCAAAAATTTTGCGTGCCGTAACGAAGTCTTATTTTACTTTTTTAGCGTACCTGTTACTCATTAGACCAAATGCCTTTTATCAGAACCCTGAATACTTTCACGATTTTTAGAAATTATACCATAATTTCTTCTATGGTGATACATTATGGTAGATACCTCATACAAGAGTACTAACATACAAAAACATACCATATAATGTGGATATTTTTATTTTATTATAAAGCGTGTACAATGTTTACTCATTTTACCTTTTTACCTTGACAACAAAATGTCGTAATTTTCGTCTAAATTCTAACCAATTTCAGCAGTAACAAAAAGCTTCTTTTGAGGGCTTCCTTAAATAGCTATTCTTAAAAAAATGCTGACAAAGAACACCTTTTGTTATCACAAACCCGAGCAACGATCCATATGATTTTGCTAGTATCGGCAGTAAATAGGCATTTAAGGTGAAATGGATTGTTGGAAGGAGGAAATTATATATTCCGTTGCAAATACGACCTACAAAAAATTAAATTGGTTTGTCGTTGGATTGTTATTGGTTTTTCAATTTTATTTTTCACTTTTTTGGCCGTGGCTTGTCCCGTGTTATATTTGTATTATCGGAAAAAAAGTATCTATGGCTTTATATTAGTATGACCTGTGGGCAATTTCTGATCTTCAAACTATGTCTGTGCATAAAATCAAGTCCGTCACTCAGTTTCAGAAAAAAAGGACAAGCAAATCAATAAACGTGGGATATATATGATTAAATATATACGTGTGTGAGATTATATGTATATGAATAATTAGCTGACCCGGCGAATCTCGTACCGCCTAACAGTCGATTCTTTTTTTTACTTATTCTGTTATTCGGGACGTTGGGTCAGCGAATATTGACAAATATTAACATTTATTTTTGTACTATATCACTCAGTTGTTTAGCCTTCCCGGAACCTCTTCTCCACTAACACTTAAACTTTATGGTATGGTATTATAGTTCGAATTGACTTTTAAGTATTATTTCAAATCAATTGTATGAGAGTAAAGATAAATGTTTAGACCTTTTCAGGCAATTTTTTATGTTTTTCTCTCCGTAAGAACCACCATCGTACTTCAAGGAATATACTAAAAAAAAAACAGTTGGCAAAATCGGCTGCTCTCGAGATTTTAGCTTAGCAACATATTCAGCGATTCATTTTTATATTATAGAAGATAAGCGACGTGTTTTTGAACGTATCAACGGTAGTAACATGACTGTACTGTTTGTTATTCTTGCGTCTAAAAAACTAGAAAAAATAAGAAAGAGTTAATGGATGATAGAATCATTCTTATAAACTAAATTAAAAAAGTAATATTAAGAAAATGCTCTGTATTTAAGAATTGCTTATAAATAACTTTGAAAATGCGCTTATTGTTACAGATTATTATTTGATATGAAATAATAATAATACATTAACCAATAAACAGAGTATACAATAATTTCTATTAAGATGTGCTAAATTACAATTACTTATCTCAATTTTAAATGACCTTAAAAACTGTACAGTTACATACTAAACTACTTTTAAAGCCCTTACTACTTTTAAATTTTTAAATATGAGTCTAATGCTCGTATTTACAAATTGTCACGTAATATTCAAGGCTCAGTTAAAGCTCTTAATGTGCCTCTAACTTTTTGAAATGTTGCAGCTATTCAGTACGGGCTACGGGCGGCGGTCGAGCTTAAAATGATTGTTGCGAACCACAAAATGAGCTGAATGCCATAGACTTGAAAACTGGGTAGATAAAACTTAAGCCGTTGACCAGGAATCGGACTACTTGCCAAATATATTAATCATCATCATCAAGCATCACCACAACCAGTTATTCACTGTTTAGAAGATATTTTTAACCTCACACCATCTTTTTCAGTCTTGTATCAATGTCGTCAACTGTTATTAAACTTCTTTTATTACATCAAACATTATCGGAGAGAGCAATAAGGCAATTGATGCCGCTCCCAATTTACTTAAGTATTCTTAACCATCTTATTGATATAAAACATGACGGCAAACATTTAAATTCCATAGATCTACCACTTCAGAATTCTTTCTACTGCTCATACATTTTGTTTCTACGAGAGCCGTTCTATGTATAACAAAATAGCTTATTGCGAGATCTGCGGCATAAGCCTTTATTTTTGAAATGCCCAGAATTTTCGTTAAAAGATCGCTAGCAAATTGCAAATGTGGGCTGGAATTTAAATATGTAACGAAGCGAGTTGTTTGGTTTTATAATGAGCACACCATTTACGCAAATTGATATTTGAGCTCGTTTCGTACATACAAACAAATACCTTTAAGTAACGCCTCGCGTTGTTTTGTTACATCAAAATAGTCTACACATGGTAAGGTTTAGCTTTTTATGAATAAATATCCTGTACAATTCACGTAATTATATTTTAACCTTAAGTGCCTATTATAATTTTATTAATACGTATTTGATGAATTCAAAGTTTTAATGAATTAAACACAATTATAAACTACACATTTTACTTCAAAACTTGGAGACAAAATGAACCAACTAACTCTTATTTACATATGTACTTTTTATTCTCAATGATTATATTAAGTGTTGCCATTGGAATTGAAAAATGCTTCCAATAATAAAAATCGAAAAAATTTGCACACAAATTCCAAATTTTTCAATAAAATATCAGATATAGGTAGCAACACTTGCACTATTTATTTTCCGTCGTCGAAACAAGCATATAAGTACTGAGATAAATATCAGTTTTCAAGAAACCCGTATAACATAGGCTTTTATGCGCTCACCGAAGCACAAAGCTACCAAATCTAGAGATCTTATAAAACTACTTGGGAGTTTATAGTTCATCGCTAACTAGAACCTTCTTATTGTAGGTAAAACAATCCAAAGAACAAGTTAAATTTAAATTTGAAAAGCTTCCGACTTAGCCGTTTTACGGTGACGGTCATTTTGAATTTGAAAAGTATTATAGTGTTAAGTTTTCTACTAATCAAGCTCATTCATTTGATACCAATATTAGGGGGATATGAAAAAATATGTAATGTGTTGTATTGTACTTTTAACGATTTTATTCACCTTCTAAATAAAAAAAAAAGCCATAATCATAACTTTTTACGACTACTACCATCAAATATTTGTATTTTTTACCCTAAAAATATTAATTTAATATGATGGTTCGAAAACCTTGCGTTTTTTTAATAATCTAGCTGCGTTTCGTGGTGTTACTTGCGGTTCTTCTCAATGATAATGTAGCTTTCTAACGGCAAAAGAATTACTGAAATCGGTCCAGTAGTTTTTAAGTATATTTCTTACGTACAAAATAGATATCTTTTCTCTTTAATATATTAGTGTAAAAGTGTAAAAAATCAAAGAAATTAATGTTATATTTGACCAAACGTGTAAAAATGTGTGGAAACTTTTTTTGAAAATATTCTAAATACTTATTCTATTCTCAGTAATTGGATTGGATGAATTGTTTTTTTTTTCAGATTTTTAATTGTAATACGAGATCTACTTATATAAGTATTCGTTATGATAATTAATTTTAGTTATTATTCAATTATTATTTCTTAATATTGTCTATGTCATTTGAAAAAAATCAAGTATCTACATACATAATTAAATATTAAAAATTCCATAATTACGTTAATATGGAATAAACAAAAACATCTTTAAAAAAATGTAATTGAAAAGAAATATAAATAGGCTCTGAAGCCATAAATTTCATCGACGCCGTTTCAGATTTGAGCCAAAAATACAAAAACTTCAATAGGAGTTGATAAAATTCGATCCGTGACGAAACCTCAGAGCGTTCTTTGAGACTTTCTGCCAAATGAAATAAATGTTTTGATTCCTGATGGAATATTCTATCATAAAAAGTTTATCATCAGGAATAAATAAAATAAAGAACGTTTTACACTCATAGCTCTCCACTAGGATTTCTGAGACCAGATGGAACGGGTTGGGACGGGATGGGATGGGATGTGCTAAAGTGAGATAGTTTGGGTTGGGTTGGGTTGGAGTGAGATGAGATGTATAAATCATGTTTGACACTCCTAGCTCCCCATTAGGATTTCTCTTGTGTTTAGGGATGTCATTCACACACACATGCACAACATATCCATACTCGAAGACAGATGTTCAAACTTAAAGCCTGCCCGACCGGGAATCAAACCCGGTACCGTCGGATCTCAAACCAAGCATTGCTAGCCACTACCATGACGGTTGTCTTATATTAAGAATGAACTTATACAAAAAAAATTGTGACAGTTCTACAGAGGTAGACAGGTGACGTTTAACTTCGATAGTTTTGCGTAATTTATTAATTTTAATTAATTTGTACGAGCGTTTGTGAATGTGCTGTCTGACGACAGCATACGTATCGGCTGAGTTGGCACGGATCAGCACAAAAGGATGCAATGGTTCGATCCTGCTTGTCATTCCGTTCACTTTTTTCTAAAGTCATTTTTTATAAATATAAAAAATGTAAATAGTTAGGGTTCTCAAATTCGGATGAAGACCTTATCTATGTATGCCTTGCCATGCTTCCCTGTCTCGTGGTAAGCGACTCCGAGTCGGCTGCAATAACATCGTATTAAATCAAGTGCATATAAGCGAGTTCAAAAAAACCCGACTGCTAAATCGTTAAACCAGTGCTGATGTACTTAGTGTCACTCTCACAACTAAAACGAATCTATTGACACCACTCACATAATAATACGACATACATACACTCGAAACACATAGCCCTCCTTCTTTCGCAGTCTGGTAAATACCTAAATTTGCTCATTGCTGAAATGTTAGCAGATTTGTAAAGGTCAATTTCGATGTATCCGATCAATTATTTTTGGTGTCGCATTTTAAAATAAACCACAGAGTATGTTTAAACTTATCTATTTAGAACAACTTTTTATAGTACTTGTTAATAAAGAATTATTTAATGTCTGTATTTTTGGTAACACGACCCTTAAAATCCGTTTAACGTAATAGCTGTCAGAGATTACTTAAAAATAAGCTTACTCAATAAATAATGATCTGAATGCCAGAGCAGAACGTTTTGAAAAGAACAAACGTTTTGATATATTTGCTTTATGTAGATTTTATTCAAATAGCAAGCGATAAACGTCTCACGCACGCACGTTTTGAATAACACACGATATGTGGACGGGGAGTGGTTTTGATATTTGAATTTTATTGGGTTTATTAACCGACTTCCTCACGACTCGTACACAATTCTGAAGAAAAAAATTGTTTGAAAGAACATAGTTTACAGATGATTGATAGTCATATCACCAAAATCGGTCCAGGTCGATTTTAGAGTAAATGGTCTTATTAAATTAAATAGTTAAATAAATTGCTAGATTTGATCTACGAGTATATCTGTGCCAAAAATCAAATCGATCTGCTACGCTGATGCTGAGGAAAAGAATAAAAAAACCAACAAAAACACTAAAACATCAGCCAGAAGTCTTCCACTGCTGAACTTAGACCTCCTCCTTAAAACGCTATTCCGAACGAAAAGCTGCCATTTGCGTCCAGTGGTTATTTGTAACTTATACTATGTCGTCGGACCACCTAGTGGAAGGCCTACGCTGCGTATTCTCGGTTGTCTTCGAGCGATGTGGCCAGCACATTGCCACTTCACCTTGAAAATCCTACGATCTATGCACACACACACTTGCATTTATAATATCCGTGGTCATAATAAACTAACAAGCTACTTAAATTTAAGTAAGACTCCTTGAATTATTTGTTTGAATGGAGTGAAGACACTAGAATCGTTTCTACTATAATATTATTAACGCGAAAGTTTGCAGGAGTGGATGTATTGTTATATATTTAATAATATTTCACGCATAAACTGCTTAACTGATTAAAATGAAATTTAGTACGGAGATAGCTTAGAGCCAGGATTAACACACAGGCTACTTTTTTAACTGTAAAAACTCGAATGACACCACAAATTGAAGCTAATGTTACATACTTCGAATCCATCCATACGTGACAATCCGTAAAACATTATACTATCTAACTAGACGGCGTACCCTCGTATCTAGGTCGATATCCACTCCAGCCTCGGCTTGAAGAGGTCTGTCCGAACCCCCTTCAGTACGAAAAGGATCCGTCAGCAGTATTTGAAACTGAAACTTGAATGTTTTTCGGTTGCCCATCGACGGGTCGAGACTTGCACAAGTGGTTTACTTTTACTTTATTTTGACGTGTGAAGGTGAAATGACAAGATTTCATACACACAGTTATTTTAATATAACTTCCCGTTTTCTGATAGTTAAAACCTGGGTCGTTTCAAGTCAAAACAAGGGTCAAGTCACTAGTGAATCGGTTTCTTCTAGACAAGCGTGCCCTCTCTTAGCGACGCTTCATATCAGTCGAGTTGCATTTAAACGCAAGACTATCTTCTATAAAAAAAAGATAAATACGGGGAATTAAAATGTTTTGTTTGAGTCATTGATTTATGTTTTTTTATAAGATTTATTTCATAACATTCCAAATACATTTCATATATAGAATTATATTCCATGACAAAAGCTATTTATATATATTTATATTTTATATAAATATTTAAAAGATATTTGCTAGCCAAATAAGTGTGTAAAGGGTAAATGGGCCGGGCCTAGTATGTTGTATGAAAACTCAAGCTTGCTGTTCCATCTAAAGTTAGTATTGAGAAAGATTTTTTAAGGACATGTTTGTGGAATGTCTTTACTGTCCACAGTTTTGACAAGACATAAGATGTCGTTTTTATCTTTCTCTTCCGTTAGTTGATGAGTGTTGATTTAAGTCGCTGGCAACATAACTACAAAAATATTTTTTATTTAATTACCAAGTAAGTTAAAGGTCTCATAGTATAGGGGGAAAAAATCAGCGTTTGTTTTTTGCCCGATCGGCCAGACGTCTCTGCTTTGAGTCTAATGGAAACCTCGTTTGTTTGTCAATTTGTAAATTTATATGTCCGCATGAGTGCCTGGTAATCAATCTTCTTAGCCAAAGCAACATATTCGAATAACGAATTGACCCTGCCCTGCCCCAGACTAAAGGAACCTAAAAAAGAAAAAAAAATCCTTTAAAGAAAAGTTATTAGCCACTTGCATTATGGCATGTGCTGATAGAACTTTTCTAGTTATTTCAAATTAAAAATATAACCTTTTCATGAATTTTAACAGAAATAAAATGGTAACAAATTTGAGGTATTATCACCCTCTCAAACAACAAAAAAAAATCGTTCTGGTTGTCTCCGACAAACAGGTAACAATTGTATGAAATACAGTTCAATTGAGTAGAAAGGAAGTCAGTAACTCATCCCTTTTTTTGTACAGAACTTGTTAATATACTATCAGCACTTTTTCAAACGAACCTTTACCTGTTTTTAGTTCAACACACTTTTCTATTTTATATTAGGTATGTACGTCGCGTCTGTTTTATATCACACATTAAAACAAATGGGCGTTTTTATCAAAATATAGCTATAAAAAACGTAATGGTACTTTCGTAGATATGAACAAAACAGTATTAGTTTCAACACGGTGATAAATCAATATTATGGTTGATATTGATAACGCTGGAATTACATATTTTGTTTTTATTCTATCATATCTTTCATACTGACTCCAAAAAAAAACTGCTGCTCTTTTCGACTGTATGTTGTTTAATGTTTGATGACTTGATTTCTTAAGGACTGCTAGACCGATTTGAGAAACTTTTTTTTTGGTAGGGTATTATACTTCTTGAATGGTTGTATTATAATTTTACAAAAATCAGTTTTAAATAGAAATAACTGAAAAATATAGTTCATTGAACTGAGTTTTGCAAACATACTTTACGCCATTACGCAAATTACAGCTGTATAAGCTTTTAAAGAGTTACACGTCAGCGCCGTTTGGCCTATATCCTTTACTCGGCATCTAATGCGATACCATTATTGATCTTGGGTCACGATAGAACATGTCGCCGTCGAATCACTATTTTATAGATGTATATATTTACTATGAAAAATAAATAAATAAATAAATATAAAATTTTATAAATTGGCTAGCCATTGCCATTCAACGCGGTAACGCAGCCAGCGTAATGGGTACCTTTGCTCCAGGTACGATTCGGGGTGGGTTGTTCGACTAATTTATTTTGACGTGTTTTAATATAATGATAATTTATGACATTTGTATTTGACCTATAAGAAATTTGAATAAATTTATTTGTACAATAAAAGTATTATACTCTTGGAAATTTATAAATATAAAATAGTATATATATATATATATATATATTCGTTTCAATTTATACCACATGTTTTCATAAAAATTATACTCATAGCATCGACCTATTCAAACTCAATATAATTTTCCTAGCACATCATCAATGACATTTCTATCAACCGCGAGTATCTAACGTCTAAAAGACAAACATAAATAGCTATTTTTATGGGAAATATTCTTGGAATATTTAGTGACACTAATGATGCAGTTGTCGTATTCTCGCATAATAATTATTTGGTATTTTTCCTCTAATATTATAAGAAGAGTAAATTGTTGTTTTTTAACTAGTTCCCCAAAGTGTGTTATTTTTATTTGACTTAAAATAACGATTACCTTTATAAATGATTTACTCTCCCATCCGAAAATCCCCGAGGACTGATGCGTAGAACTTCCATACCAAGTTTCATCAATCTATGATCAGTACGGGAGTACTTACAGAGAAACATAACGCTGACTAAAAAAAGTATTAAAAAACTATAATATAATTCTAACGCTGCGGAAATTGTTTTCTGTGTATGAGTACTAACATAACGAATATGTTAATTTATAAAATAAATCTAAGTGTTGTGTTCAGCAGTTAGATATTTTTCCTACTGGTAACAAAAATGTTTGTTTGTCACATCATTGCAGACTTAGAAAGCTACATAAATTTTGTACCTTACAAATACTATACGTCTTAATTTAGCACCTATATGTTTAAATGTTGGTATAATTTTTATATGTTTTTTTTTATTATATAAATTAATTAATTAATTTAATTATTAGAATTAAAACTTCTTTTTTATTATCATTAGTTTAGTTTAATTCAAGGTGTTTTACAAAGTTATAAGCGAAAAAACTAGGTCTATGAAAGTTCTTGTTTTTTCGCTTATAACTTTGTATAAAAATTAGACCTTGATTTATTTTTTTTTGATTTCAAGAAAAATACTTTCAATCTTTGATATCACTACAACCTAGCCTAAGCTAGAATTAAAATATAAGCAAACTAATGATAAAAAAAAAAGAAGTTAAAATTTCATGCATTAAAAATTCGTTAACTATCTCAGCTATTACAGTGCTTTATCTACATCCTAAATCACTAATGTATTTTTGATGAAAACTTTTCTTCAAGCAAGAAAATAAATATACTTCATAAAACAACATTAAATTCCCCTGTAACTTTTGCAAAAGGGTCAAACAAAGTATTTCTCGGAATCGCTAATGTTTTTCAGACTTCCCCAAAAAGGATAACACAAAGTTATCGTTTATGAACACAATGTTTCTTCAAAACATTTTCTGACAAAAACACGAAACATTTTTGAGTAAAACAAAAAATAATTAAAAGAATTCACCGAAGCAAGACCTTCCGTATAAAGCCTTGGAGGAAATGTAAAAAGTGTAATATAAATGCAAACATTTCACGCATTTCATAAATCTCTTTGGGTCCCAAGGGGTCTCAAATAAAGTATAACGGACCCCATGATAAAAAGTTTATGTAAAAGGGTCTAATGTAAGACAGTTTCGGAACTTTCGACGATGAATTAAATTAATATTATTTTAAGAGATTAAACTTAATCACCATCTTCAACTTTTAAGTTTTTTCGTATAGCTAATATTCTTGCGCACGACCGCAACTGGCCTGATGGAAAGAGACGTTGCGGTCTAGGATGTGGCACACTTACCTAGAAGAAACTGATTCACTCGCGATTTGAAAGACCGAGATTATATCTATCGGGGAATAGAATGCTCGGCAGCTAAATCTGCAATCTAACAGTTCGCACAATAAAAGTAGACGCAAAGCGTTTAATGCGATTCCCTGGAATATCTAACATATGCCGGTGGCGTTTTGTTAAAAAATAACAATCCAGCTTGCCATGTAGTACATTATATAAATTGTTCCAAGCCTTTTTTTCTATTTTTGTTATTGATGCACCACCGACGTAACTGTTCCTACTTTGTCCATCTCAAGGTTGCTTGGAAGAAATTGCTTTAGGCGATAAGGCTGCACCGTAATGTACTACCGATGTTTTGTTCTTGTTTGTATCTTAATGTTTATTTTGGTGTGAAATTATTGCACACCAAAACCAGAAATATTGTATTGTATACATATATTAGATAATTTATAAAATCACTTCTATGTAAAGGGTGTTAAAAAATTCAAAAGTAAGTTTAGGAATACTTTTGTAAAGAAACTCAGAGCTTTTAATGCCCACCCTTTTGTATAAAATAATATCATCATTATTTGTGAATCTCTTTATTTTGCATAATATCTTTTTAATGAGTATGCCAGGATTAAGTAGCTCAAAGTTCGTTTACTAGTCGAATCATTGTATTTAATAACACTCTAGCTGTTGACTAGTTAAGCAAAAATGCACCAACGCGTGTTTTGGCAATTTATTTGAAATAATAAATATAATTATTATTTATTTTATATATTATATTAAACATTATATACTGGTTTGATTTTGGTAAAATTTATATGGAAACACTCGGGAAAGAGAACCATTTTAAACAAGTTTTTAAAACAAGATGTTTTATTGTTGATTCAAGTCATGAATTACTAATATTAGTTCCTTGTACTCACAATGGACGCACGCGCAAAATGGCGGTTAATGAATTTATTACCACTTTGACAATCTGAAGTCCAACGTGATTGTATAATTAAGCTGAGAATCAGAAGCTTTGTTGACAAATTTGTGTACATGTGAAATATAAAGTCGAGTTTCAACAGTTATACCCTTGTCGGGCGTACAATATCATGTGCAAGTAGAATTACATAATGTTGCAAATGTAAAATGCATAAGACTTTTATTTTTATGCATTTTACATTTGAACTTTTAATGTTATACAAACCAAGTAGAATAGTAATATTACATACTTTCATTATTATTATATTTCAAATAATAACAATATTCACTTTAAACAAAACTCAATCTACATGCAACAACTGCATTCATTAAAATATTCTTTAAATTTGTAAAATGCTTTATAAATCAGCCAAAGTTTCAGAGAGTTTTCAATTCAGTTGGTAGATGGTTATACATTTTAATAGCACTGTAAAAAGAACCTCTGTAGAACATAGCGTTGTTCACTCGGGGTATGATTTTATGTTCAAAACGCAAGTTGTCTACACGTTTCGAAAAACCTTCAAATAAATGTTTTTCATTATTTCTTACAAATAAATAGATTTCTAAAATATGTATACAAGTCCGCGTAAGAAATTCCTTATACCTAAAAATATCACAAAGTGACTCAGTGATACAACTTCAAAGAAAGTATAAAACAAATTAATAATTAATATTTATTGTGAGTTGCTTTTCTGATAAAATTCATACGGAACGAAATCAGCGGTACTAGCCAAGTACTCGTAAATAGAGTGTGTGGATTATGCAAAGCTGCGACATTGTGTACGTGGGCTTAGAGGCAGCCGACATTTTACTTACTAACTATTACATATTCTTCAGCATTTTCATAGCAACAATGGCTTAACATGTGGTATGAATTTGAAAAATAAATTAGCGCGTTCTGTATCATGTGCCGAAGAAGTTTCGAAGTTATTTAATTGTCATTAAAAAGACGACGGTTGAAATAAAATAATAGATAGGTAATGGTCTAGCAGCTACCATGCGAATACAGGCAGGCTACTATCAGCATAAAATTTGATCAACAGACAGTTCTCTATTTCGAGGATGTATGCATACAGACGAAACTGTGGAACATGTGCTCCTGAACTGTGAGGCCACAGAAAATATTAGACAGAGACTAGTAGTACTAAAACGCAATGAGTCTCATGAATCCGAATCTGTTTCTCGTCATGAAGGTATCACTACTACACCTGGCACAATAGGAGTGGAACTATTTGCCAGCGTCCCAGAGCTGTGCTCTATTATTTTAAGAAGCTGATTAGATTTGCGGAGGTAAATGCAAAATACACGTTAAAGGGAACGTCAGAACCGAAAACCAGACCGAATCTTCGTAGGTTTCGTTTGACAAAACTCCCATGTTTTTCGAACTTCAGCACTTACCCGAGATTCGATCATACGAAAATGTATTTTCTTCATACATATTTATGAGCAAATGTCAAAGCGAGACTGAAGGTCCCTAACCCATAAGTGATTGATTAGCTAGTGAAAATACTCGTATAATCACGAACAATTTATTAGAGAACAAACTAATTCAGTTATAAAATAAATAATGCAAAATTATGTTTTAACAAAAATTAAAAAAAGATAATACAAAATATTTTGACGACCTCTGCGGTCTAGTGGCTTGCTTCAAACTTCAAACTTCAAAAGCTTCTAGATCCGATGGTCCCAGAATTGATTATCGGTCAGGGCAGTGTTCGAAAGATGAGTTGGAACATCTGTTTTCGAGTCTAAGTGTTTTTGTGCATGCCAGAAGAAATACTAGAGAGGACCTATGAGTGTGAAACGTTATCTATTTTACCACAGTCTTATATTATAAATAGGCTGTGATACATGACTAAGTACTGCTCGTGTTCCGTCGAGTTGTGATATAGAATGAATGGCTCGTGCCTTGCAAGGAGCGATACGCCTTTGATGTATAGTATCCGAAGTTTGTTGAGAAGCAAACATGGTAAATTTGAAACTGGTGGGATGTTTGATAACAAAAGCGTCGTACTTCACTGTATGCAGAGATTCGACAATTGACTCACCTCCCGGTTCCAACAGAAGATCAGCGCTGGTTCTTTCATTAAGTTTAATTTTTTTTATTAAGTTGTGTACACTGTTGATTTCTGTTGCAAATAAAAATGTATTGTATACTATAATGTATGTTTCTACAAACACTAATGAGCAAATAGCAGTTGAACGACCAATGGATCAGTAAAGATATATAAATAATCAGGTAACATATATAAAATTTAAAAAAAAGCAGTCGAATTAAGAATACCTCTTTTTAAAAATCGGTAGAAAACCATATATCACATAAAATAACTCTTTTAACCATAAATGTAACGAAAAAATCATTGAAGCGTAATAAAGATTACCAACATCAAAACCAACGACATTTACGTGAAAATCGAGCTGAATTCCCGCCAAAAAATACCTGATTCAAAATTAAATTCGCTCCTATTATTTCAATCATTTCACGTGGAATTTTGTTTACCAGAATCATAGGCTTACGTTACTTCAGCCGGAATTCTTTGGCTTCGAATCTAAATATTTAGAATTGGGCCAAATCACGTCGGCTGGGAATCATTTATGAGAGCCTATCAAAAGATTTAACATCATGCTCTATTATTACATTGTTTTGGAGCATCATTGGTTTGACTAGAAATAGGCGAGTCAAATTCTATATTAAAATCGTAATACGTGATGTGAAGCTGCTTTTAATATAGTATAATATGGGGACAGCATCCAAACAGTTTCTTTACCCCCAGGCGACGCGCAAGTGGATTAGGATTGTTGCATTAGGAATGGGTGCAACGTAAGAAGCGAGACCGAGAGGTAAGAATGAGGTTTGCAAGTTGGAATGTAGGTACGATGACTGGACGAGCAAGAGAGTTAGCAGATGTATTTATGATACGACAAATAAATGTGGCATGCTTGCAAGAGACAATATGGAAAGGAACGAGAGCTAGAGAGATTGGAGAAGGGTATAAGTTTTATTATTGTGGAAGCGATGGAAGAAGAATGCATGACGGATGTCCGAAGGTTGAGTAATAGGTTGATAGTTGTAAAGGTAGTAAAAGAAGATTTAGTATTAAATATTGTAAGTGCATGCAGCAGAGATGCGAATGTTGAGATGGATGTCTGGAGTGATAAGAATGGAAAGTTTGAAAGTAGCTCCAGTGACTGAGAAGTTATGCGTAGAAATGAAAGTCATGTGACAAAGAGGACCATTAGAATGACTGTAGATGGAAGGGCAGGGAGGGGGCGACCTAAGAAGATGAATATGGGTGAAAAGGAATATGTGTGAAAGAAGAGTGAATGAAGAGATGACGGCTGACAGAGTAGAATGGAAAAAGAAGACATGCTGTGCCGACCCCACAAGGATAAGGTCAAGATGATGATGATGATGAATATAATATGGCACAACATCAACACAAAGGTCTTCAGGTCCCAAATTACCATAGCCTGTGCTATGGCAACCTGGTGAGTGATATACATACTTATATACATAAATACTTAAATATATAATAAACACCCAGACACAGCTCAAACAGACATGTTCATGCATACAAACGTTTGACCTGTCAATAATGGCAGACGGTAATAATTTTTTTAAACTTATTTGATTATTTATTTAGACTAGTAGTCCTATGTAAACTGAATCAGTCCAGAGGTTTGATTTAAAAATCAAAATAACTAAAAAAAGGACTCTCTAATCACTTATTTTTATGAAGAACTAAACTTTTCTAACACAAAATCCAACAATTCAGAAACACAATTATTACAGCGGTTGACCGTTTGTTGCCAAAAAACCATTAGCGATCGTAAAAGCTATGACGCCGCCAAAATTTGGAGACCTTCATCAAAAAGTTTTGGGTTACAATATTATAATGGATGTGGTTTGAATTTTGTTAGCATAACCCTACTTTTCTTAAGAACAAATTAAAAAAAATACTAGCTTTAATCTTAACAATATTAAAAAATTGGTGAGAAAGCGTCTTTTAAAAAAAAAAACAGTTATGTGTTTAAAAATAGCCAGTATCTAAAATTTTTAGCTTATACTTCCACTCATTTATTGACCAGGATAATCATTTGTCAGCAGAAGTTGCATGTTCTTTTTGGGCTTCGTGATACTACAATAATGCTGTTTATAGTTTCGCAAGGACTATTTATAGTTTCGCTAGATCGAAATTGATAGTTTCGCTCTGTCAGTCTCACCGCTCTCGGTATTTACATTTTCTAACGAATTCCAAAAATGTATTGCTCGGAGACGAGTAAACCGATTTGATTTTTTTTTTGTTCGATAGGCTCCTATGAAGTTCCAATTTATTTCATCAAAATCAGTCCAGAGGTTCGAAAATAACTGAAAATGTTCTTTAATTTTTTTTACTGGCATTTTTTCAGTCATAAAAATTCCATCGTATCTTTTTTAGTATAATATTTATACGAATTACATATTTTATACTTCAATTTATTGCTTTTGTCTTATCTACGAGATAACTATTATCTTGTTGTCTCAAACATTGAGATGAGTCTATATCTATATTTTATTTCTATCTATCTGTGCAATATAACATATTGATATGGCTCGTCCACTGACCGTTTTGTTCATGATGACAGTACATTGAAACCAATAAGTAAAATTTAAAAATTCAAAACACTCCCCAACACTAAATTAAAAAAATATACAACCCGCTCTTTTGGTCTGGCAGCCATCTTGAAATAAAAAATTGTTTATACGAGTTCTCTTTCAGGGTTGTGAAATAAAATGTAATCCGCCGATTTAAGGCAGCAGCCATTTAAATGAAGAGATCCTTAGAAATTGCTACTAAAACCAAGTGTAAAAATTAGCATATAATTTTTTACATGAAATGTCTTTCATCGCATGCACTGTGGAAGTATTGATGATAGAGCAAAAATATTTCGGGAAGGGCTGCCGATTGGTTATGAAGAGCCGCATATATATAGGTACATAGGTGTAAGTTTGTTTTCTGTTTCAACTAAATATTTTATTTTTCTTTCATTTTTTTCTAAATTTTTTTTGCCCGCAAAATATGTCTGGCAATCCAGCGATGCAACGCAACCAGCACTTTGGGACGTTGCCAGAATATTTTTTTTGAGATACTAATTTATTTTATAACAAACATATTAAGTTTTTATTTGTAATTACTAAGTTTATCTGTGATTTCTTAATATATCTCAAATAATCTGGTATATCTGCAGTTAACCTACAAAAGCCTTATAACATATGGTATCGCATTCCAATAAGTACCAGCAGCAGGTAAAAGCTCCAAAATTAAAATTCAGAACATGTTTTGGCACAGTACATCGCCTAAATTTGTACTAAACTCACACCTTCGCTAGGATTCCATGCCATTGAATAGCTTCAAAATTAAGAGAACTAGTACTACGTTTTCATACAAAACTTTTGCTCAATTAGCGTTTGTGTAGATTTAAAAGTTTATGGAACGTTATAAAATATAGTTGGATTATCTGTAGATCTTAAATGGTCTATAGGTAATCTTTCTGCTATATGTTTTTTCGTTGTTTTAGTTAGTCTTTTTGTTGAATTTTTTTAAAAGAAAACATTTAAATTTTATTCGTCAAAATGAGTACCAGTGACTTTTTCTCGTCCTCCGGTCATGTCTCGTCAAAATCAGACTGATTTTCATCAAACATAGTTTTAATAACACTCCTGACTAATACACGTTTCAAGCAAATTAAAAATCTGTTCATCAGTTTAGGCAGCAACGATGCCACACACACACACGTAAACACACACACGCAAAGACACGTCAAACGTACAACGCACCGTTGTTTTTGCATCGGAAGTCAAAGTACAATCCTATCTTATCTCTTTCTTAAATAAAACCAGCGCTAACAGATCACGAAAAACCTTGTAAATAACGAAGCTTTAGCTAGTAAATAACGAAAAACCTTGAAATATTCAGTTTTTCACAACCCGGCCACAACTCAGTAAATTGTGACTGCTTGTTGCAGTCACAGCGCAGCGTTGGCCTTCTGGTTGATCTGGTGATTTACTAAACCACAGCCATTGCAATCGTTATCGTGTCATCACGCTTGCACCAGTTGCAAGTGTAATTCGTCCAAGCGGGAGGCACGATATGGATTGTGATAGCTCACAAATAAGCGGTCTGAACAGAATCTTGAGTAAATTTATTTCCAAACGCAAAGAAACTACAAATTCACTAAAGATAATACACGATACGAGTATAACATATCATGCAAAATTAGTAATAATTACATACTCTAAATAAAGGACAGTCGTAACTTTTACAAAAGTAATTCAAATAGCAGTGTCGTTTACTGATTCTTCAGTAATTTAATTTTCAGTTATAATAACATTTAAGAATTACATTTTTAATTATTTTTGTAGTCACGCTCTATCTAGGGCTATAGTATCGCTGACTTCCGTAGTCGTGCGAACTTGTGGTCGAATGCCTAGCTGTATAATATATAAAAAAAAAAAAACATTTATATGAGACCACTTACCGGTTAGGTGGAGCTAGAAGCCAATAAAAACATCATATCGTGTAAAATCGTGCAAGATATTAAAAAAAGACATTACGACGAATGAAGAACCTCCTCCTCAGCAAAGTCGGTTCACAACCACACGTATGGAATTATTTATTATTTATTTCTTTAGTCACAAAATGAAGTCGCACAAAATACTTGTCTAATATTTTTATATTGAACATAAAAAACGTTATCCCCTATACGGATACATCGTACCTTCACATTTGTCACAGACATAAACTTTTTATTCCTTTATGTTATCGCGTATTTTTAGGGTTCCTTACCTAAAAGGTGAAAACGGGACCCTATTATTAAGACTTCGCTCTACGTCCGTCTGCGTTTGTCACAGGCTGTATCTTATGAACTGTGATATCTAATTAGTTGTCATTTTTAGAGATGATGTATTTCTATTGCCGCTATAACAACATATACTAAAATATGGCTAGACGCGAGTTCAAAATAACCTCATTGCTAAATCGTTAAACCTGTATAACATTCTTAATATCTTTTTTTATTTTTATGTACTCAGTGTCACTCTCATGACTAAGACTAGTCTATTGACACCACTCACATAAAAATACGACAAGCCGTTTAGGCTCTAGGGCGTGCCAAAGAAATATACATACGTGCACTCGAAAAAAATAACCCTCCTTCTATTTTAGTCGGGCAAAAACAGAATGAAATTTTTTTTTTTTGGGCTCCCATACAACATACGTGATATTTTTACCGTTGTTTGCTCAATATTGTTATCGACAACAGGTAGAAACTTGAAGTAATTATTCTATAGATATTGGTACGGATCCCTTCGTGTGCGAGTCTGACTCGCATTTTGCGTATTTTTTTATGTTTCATGACAGTCATGGCTTTCATATTGGAACATACGATCGGATGCTACTTATCTACTCATATTGAGTTTTACGGCGTATTTTTCCTTTTACGGTTTCATCATTATTCATTTTTATGAGAATAATTTGCCCATTCAGATTACTATTATTAACCGACGTTATAGAAGGAAGGTTGTTGTCAAATCGTCGAAATTTTCTTTTTTAGGGATCCGTACTCAATTGATAAAAACGGGACCCTATTACTAAGCTTCGCTGTCCATCTCCCTGTTTATCACCAGGCTGTATAAACTTAAACATTTGTCTTACAGATGTTTATTTCTATGCAAGATATGTAGTAAGAAATGATTATTGAACAGATGTTTTGGTAAACATCTGTTCAATACTTGTCAAAGTCACGTCCAAATCTATTGTAATGAGACGGATGATGACTTACACGTCAACAAATTTCCGAGTCTTTAGAACTGCTCGACAAATTTCCGAGATTATTTTACAAAAGTTTAATTAATCATAATACGTCGCTATCCGTCTTGACCACATTTGCATGCAAATTTTACAAAATTGCGTTGAATAAATTTCCATTCGATTATTTTGTTAATAAAACTACAAAGTCTATGAATAATGATAACGAAGCTTTTACTGTAACTCGTGAAATCAAGCTTTATTTTTCATGAGATAAAGGCATTTCTTCAAGAGTAGTTTAGATACATTAAAACCACTTCTAGATTTTTTACAGCATGACTTTAACACATGGCATCAGCAATGAGAAACTATTTCTTTCATTTGTTTCTGCGATGTTGATTTGTTTATGCGGTGTTCACTTGTTTCTGCGATGTTGATTCGTTTCTGTGATGCATATTTGTTTCTGCGATGCTCATTAGCAATGGGCCCAACGGGAAGGAAATTTTATGGCTTCCCGCCATTCCCGTAGTTAGGATAGCGTTAATGGAGACAACGGGAATATACTGCAATCTCAATAGATGGATTAAGTTTGCACAGACTTGCAAATGTATACATAGGAATTAAAAGGTTCTATTCCAATAAATCACCTGGATTTGTAAAAGACATTAAGTACTTCTTCTTCGGTAGGACCTTATGAAAAAGAAAGGTAACATTTAAGTGTTTACAAAAAGCATGAAATGAAAAAAATAAAATCTGTTAACGTTTGATATTCCAAGCCGAGTTGTATTTAATGATACCAGTATTTCCTCCACCTAATAAAATATATTAAATAAGCTTCAAAAGCACATTTTGTGCATCTTTTTTGTCCACTGTACACTATCAGCGTCAATGGGCATTATAAAGATAGTCTTACTCCTAATTATTATTTTCCTAATTATTTATAATCCAATATTAATATGGGTATATATATTTGTTTCAATTTCATCTACAGCCAAGTATTCAAAGGTAATAATTTTATTTATTGTAGCGGACATAACAAATAAATATTTTTGAAAAGTTATGGTATTTTTTCAAAAATATTTATTTATAAAAACTACAAGATAAACACTATGGCAATTTCGGTTTCTTAAAAACAATTAAGCAGTTCAGTTTAAAATTAAAGTCACTCGTAAAGTAACTTTGAAGTCCTTCTCCGACTTCCAAGACCTTTGCTAATAACATTCAAAATTAGTATTCTCGTTTGATCTCCAATGTGTAATTAGCCATCTTGTCTAGGTCAGGTCAAGGTCTTCCTTAAAATTGTGAAAGAAGGTCAAGAAATAATGTCAAGTTTTACCTACAAAATATTTAGCGAAATTATTTCTTGGTCTATAAAGTAAAAACAGTCCTTTACAAATTAGAAGATTCGTTAAGGTGTTGAAAAATTTTTGTTTCATTGATCGAGCGAGAAACACGTTTCCACTTCTGATCTGGCATTTGTTTTTTAGTATGGATGTCTGTAATATGTGTGTTTGACTATTGTATGTCACATGAAATTTCGTACTCGCGTTTAGGTCGTAGTTTCCATCCAGTCTTGACGAAACTTGGTGTATGGGTTCTACATATTGTTAGATTTTTTTATCTCGGGTGTTTTTGATTAGAGATGGTGGATTTCTATAATAAAAATTTTGACGTACAATGCGACTCATTCAATTTAAAATCATAGAAACAGGTTCTACGCAGGTATACGAAACATATATATAAACTGACAAACGAAAGACAATTCGCCAGACTCGAAGCAGACACGCTTCGCTAGCTTGATCAGTAAGAAAACATAAACATTATTATTAATAATCTAGAAAATGTTAAATGACGGAGCGCACTGAAGCTATCAATTTTACCCAATGTTCTTCAGATAAAGTCTTTTCAAGCAATAAGTTTCAATGTGTAAATTTTACAGGATATAGTCGACAATAAATCTTAATAAGGCTTTGTCTAAAGCTCTACAAAGTCTGTGGGACTACAAGTATTGGAAAATGTTAGGTTCCAAGCGATTACGTGCTCTTTGTGTCGTACCCGAAGTTAGAAAATCCCAGGCTTTAGGGTTCATTGTTTTGTTTTAACGATTCAGGTAAACAGTATTCGTCAGTTAATTGACCGGAAATGATGAATCGTACTGGTATAGTAATGTAGATATTTGTACAAACGGATTGTACTAGACGAGTTAATAAATAATATGGGACAACATCCACACAAAGGTCTTCAAGTCCCAAACTAGGCAAAGCCTGTGCTATAGTAAACTGATCACTGATATACATACTTAGAAACACATATATACATACTTATATATATAATAAACACCCAGACACCGGTCAAACAGACATGTTCATGCACACAAATGTTTGATCTGTCCGGGGATCGAACCCGGGACCAGCGGCGCAGAAGGCAGGGTTGATACCAACTGCGCCAACCGGCCAGTCAAACGGAGTTGGGGTCAAGCGCAAGCTTATTATTTATAAAAAAATCGCCTTAGTGCGAGCCGCATTTGTGCACTAAAGGTTCCGAACTATTATCTAAATCCACTATTAGTTCAGTTTCTACCAGTTGTCGTTATTAATGTAAAGCAAATAAAGACAAAAAAATTAGTTAATTGTATGGGGGCCTCTAAGATTTTTTTTTTAATCATCATTTAAAAAAAAAAACAGCTATCGTCATATACCAAGCTGTAATGGTGACAGATAGATAGACGGAAAGCGAAGTTTTTTTTTTGTAATAGTGTGAATCGAACACGATGGCGTTGAACTCGAGACTGATTTTATTATTCTCATGTAGGTAGATATTACAACTTGAATATATTTACTAAAACTTGTCCTATAGTCACATACATTACAGTAATAGAGTTCCGTTTTGAACTTTTGTGCACGAAACCCTAAACACCTTCTGTATTTTGTTAAACTCTTAATTTTTTTAAGACTGACAAAAAACAACAGTAAAAATACGTAAGCTTCCTAGAATATAAAATACGTAAGACTAGGCCTATTACGAAAAAAATATTCCTTTCCATATTTGTCCCAGTGGTACTTACTGAACCGATATCAGGCATTCCTTAATAAATAACACAAAATAAATACAGAGTCCCGGAGATCATAACGTAATAAAACGACGTGACCCCAAAGGATGATTCCCTGTTACTGACTAAATATACCAGATACGGAAAACAAATATTTACAAATCATAGGAAACGTCACCCCTTGGGATTCGGAATTTCTTGGATATTTTTGCGAATATTTTCCTCGAATGTACATGTTTAGATTCCATCGTTCTACCATTCACGAGACGGAAGGAATCCCGTGGCTTGGGACACGCGTGTTTATATTTTGTGAGTCAGTAAAGACTTAACATAGGTTTCATTCAAAATGAATTTGTCAAGTGCGTGTTTTCAACAAATTGTGTGTGGTAAAACACATACAGTAGAATAGACAGCATTTCAAATTTTTGACCTTACATTTATAATACGATAAAGGAAAGACAAATGAAAAATAACGTACTCCTCTTTTTTATTTTATTAAAAAAGGAAAAATTACTTTAAATTTTTAAAATACAAAAATAGTTCAGCTTAATGTTGCCCTCGTCACAAGCTCGTAAATAAATCATGTCATAAATTATCTTAACTTTTGTTGTTTGTTTTGGTATATTTCACAGATAACAGATACAATAATACTTTTTATTGATGGCATCTGACGGTTTTGATATAAATACGAGACTTTTTTCATTATTTTTTTGTAAAAGCTCTTTAAAAACTAGATATAAAAATCTGCTTTTTTTATGAAATCTTCATTACATTACCTCGAATAGTTTTTCGTAAGTTTGTTGTCAATTCCGTAGCATTCGCATTGCATTGCATATTCGACCTGCAAGAAAAAATGGAATCGATCAAGAGTGAGTCGGACTCAATTAACTAAGGTTTCCGTTTCTATCTGTAAAGTAATCAACTGACATTTTCATATTTTCATGACATCTCAACCTCGGAAGCGCTCAGATATAAATACGAATTCACGGTCACTGATCAAAGACCTGTCCGGGCCATAAACTTCCTAACTTCGGTGATCAGTTAAAAACGCATAAGCTAGTTTTACTTCATGTACTACAAGTAGTTTGTAATTCTATAGTACCACTTTTATTACAGCCCATACTCCTCACATAATTTATAAAGACGAACGTTTTCTATACAGGTTTAATAATAATTTGCGTGTGCCATGAATGAGTATAACTTGCCAGTTGTCAAAAATGTGTTTGAGGATTTTTATCAAAATTGCTGCAATCAATAAATAACAGGAACACAACAAGCGCCTGCCGAACTGAAGTCAGCTGTAATTTTTTTTAAGTTTTACTTGTTTTTAACGACTGCTAAATCGTTGAATCTGTGTTGTCTGTCTCACTACTAAGATGAATCGATCGACACCACTCACATAAAAATACGACAAGCCGCTTAGGCTCTATATAAAGAAATATACATACAGACATTTTATACTCGAATAACATAATCCTCCTTTTTTCGCAGTCGGGTAAAAAAGGTTACGCGTACTTGCCCTATCCGCCTTGTTGACAGCACTGAAGCGACGAACTGTCAAAATGAAACGAAGTTTGCTGTTGTTTTCACGCCTTCTAAGCTTTTAACTCTATCTAATAAGGGGCCTGAAAAGTCCCACTATAGTTTAGTTGACATTTGCCCCATATCTTCGGTGTGTTTATAATGCTGCTATATTTTTTTCGATGATGGCACGTCTTATTATATCTCACAACGACAAATGACCACTTATTAAGGCCGTTAAGTAGCAAGTAGAAAAATATTTATTTGACGGAAAACAAACTGAATTACAAAATTTAAAATCAGACTAAAGTTACAAATTACCTACTGTTTTTTGTCATTAACTGGTCCCAACTCAACATAATGCTGGTTGAAACAACCAGCGTTGATCTTCCGTTGGAACCGGCTGGTGACGTCACGCACGACTTACCAGTAACCAGTAACCCTGTATATTTTAGCATAACAAAACTGGCATCTTTATACGCGTAGTAAGTGAAACCTCATCTTTATTTACCCGATCGCTATTTACCTAGATCCCAAGAAAGTTATAGACTATTTATTCTCGGCAATTGATTCACAAGCCGGTCGGTTTATCGAATTTATGTCGATTTGTATGGGATTTATTATAAACTCGAAGATCTTCTGTGAATGAAACGTTGATATTTTTCTAGTAAGGTAAGTAATATCTTCTCTGTGTGAATAGTAGCATTTACTTCTAAATCGTAATAAATATCATTAGTAGTTTTGCGTACTGCCGAACTTGCAATACAATATTTTTCATGTCTTTGTAAAAGGAACTGTCTGACTATCACATATTTCATCGTCAGTTTTAGGGTTCCGTACATAAAATGTAAAAATAAGACCCTATTAATGTGACTACACTCTCCGTCTGTCTGTCCGTCAGTCACCAGACTGTATTCATATTTAGACAGTTGAAATTTCCATGCATGTAGTATTTGTATTGCCACTATCACAACAAATGCTAAAAACAATAAAATAAATATTTAACGGGGGTCCCATACAACAAACGTGACTTATGCCGTTTTTTTCTCGATATTTATAACGGCTACAGGAAAGCGTTTGAAATATTTATAGAACATTTAGTTGCACATACACTTAACAAAAATTATAAATGAAAATAAAATAAATATTGAAGGGGGCTCTCGGTGGCGAGGGGATGTAGCTTAGAACCAGGAGACGGAAATAGGACATACTTTTTTCTTTCAGTTAATAAAATCCAAAATCTGCACGTATTTTATTTTATTGCCTCTTACGCTACCTTTTATAATCACAAAATTCATCGGATTTTTCAGATTTTACCAACTGATGTATTGAATAAACAACTGTCTCATTGAAGCTAATTTTTCAGGATGTGACTGAAGAGCTTAGAAAATAACACTAACGGAAATAAAGTTACCCAAAAAAAACGACTAGACTAATTTTGATAAAAGTAGACAGATTTAAAGAAAAATATAATTTCTCAAAACGATCCAGCCATCTCAGAGAAATCCAGCCAGCGTTATGGGCACTTTCGCTCCAGGTACAATAAAATTCGGGGTGGGTTGTTTGACTGACCGTGACGTATATTATTTTTATTATAAATTTTGATCGAATATTTTGTGTTTTATGAATTAAAATCTTCCTGAATAAAAATAATAATATATTGTAATGTGTCGACTAACGAGTAACACACAGTCAAGATAAACGCTGCTAACGATTTCTATAACATAAAACAATGCAAACAATGTAATTTGGTATTCTCATAGCGTTTTGTGACAGCCTTTTTTAAAAGGTCACACGTTTAAGAGAAACGCAATAATGTTATTTATTGAGAAAAAGTAATATTCTTGCGTAGAGGGAAGTTAATTTTATTCTCGAATTTAATATTAGTCTAGAAAAGAGCAGGAAAAACTTAAGCGGGAAATTTTATTTGTCATTTTATTAACAATTCCTACTTGGCTCTTTTTTCTTTTATATTAATTCAAGCTTTACAATTCTTAGAATAAAAACATTATTTAAAGATATAATGTATATTTAGAAACCTATTATGTATTCAAGAGCGTAATATATGCGTTGTTTATTATAACTGACTTTATAAACGTGGTTTTCAGTTCGATATCTTTCAATATATAAATCATAATGTTTCCCGATTTCTCAAAGATACCTTGACCAACTACAAAATTTTTTTTTCGAAAGGATTCACTTACCTGTTATTGGACCGATGTTGATAAAATGTATATGGGACCACCCAATTTATATCAACATTGGTCTAGCAGTTTAATTTATAAATCACAATAACAAAATATCTGTCTTTCACTTTCTTATATTATTACTTGTCATAAATAAAGTATAGCAAGCACAATATAATAGTGTTGATCAAATTTTATAGCCGAATAACGTCATAGAATTCTATAACGTGCCTGGCGACTCTCGTTTCGTATTTAACCTGATGCAAAAGCTTGCCATTGCCATTAGGCGAGATAATTCAGG
Organism: Ligdia adustata; assembly: GCA_947049295.1. Lineage (NCBI taxonomy): Eukaryota > Metazoa > Arthropoda > Insecta > Lepidoptera > Geometridae > Ligdia > Ligdia adustata. The sequence continues at coordinate 3,237,860 of OX346236.1, read as the reverse complement.
CAGCGCGAGCGGTGAGGGTAACTCTGTCTAATTTTTATCTCTAGATTTAGTATATCGTGAATTAAGAATTTTGTGAATACTTACAAAGTTAATTCTATTCAAGTTACAACAAATATATATATATACATAAGTTAAAATTTATCTTTTCAGTACCTACCTAGTTAAAGTATGCATAGCTATTTTAAAGATGACCATTATTCGCGTACTTGTAAATAAATCATTGAGTATCTATTTGCCCTCAATATCAATTATTAACAAACTTATGTCTCGAGTAGTTCGTTATGTTGTTAAGGCTTCTTCTTGGCACAATCGCGAGTTCATAACACATTAAGATATTATAGTAGATCAAACACTTCAACAATCATAACTTTTTTGAGAGAATATAACTCAGTTATGATTAGTTCTTTCTGATTGACTTATTTAATTTGTCTTCAGTATATTATTTTAAATTGAATATTTATATTGATTAATAAAGATTATGAGATGAGGTAACTCTATAGTAAAAATGAGAATATTACTGTATACAGCTATAGCTATTTATATACATTTGACCCCACTTGAATTGGCGTTGAATTTCTAAAAAAACTCTCTTAGTCTTCTAAACAGATGGGTTTTTTTTTTGGTGTTTGGCGTAGGGACTCCTGAAAAATTATGTCAGTAGGTTCAGCGGTTTAGACTATTGCTATTTGATTGTGATCTGTCAGTCTGTCAGGACCTTTTATTTATATAGATAATGCATCAGTATAAATGTATACAACTATTTTATTTACTTCTAAAAGCAGAGTTCAAAAACAATTGACAGAAGTTGACTACATAATATAGGCAGCGCAAAAAAGTTAATTCTTATCGTAAGTCATCTAACTGCAGATCACTAATGATTAAAAATACAATAATAATCAAACATTTCTCGTCATCGATTTAAAAATATGTTTTATTTATTATTATAGTATTAAGCAATTTTTATTTGCCTACTTTTGCCATTGTTACAGGGTCTCGAGCACAATTCAAGCTTGGCGCTGAACGTCTCCGCAAGATGGCTGATAGAAGAAGCAAGAGGGATAGAGGACCCGCAGGATCTTCTAGAGAAGTTCTCGCAGAACCGCAAGATCGATGACCCTACGAGAGCGATACTCCTCACGTTTTATGGCATCCTGGTTGTCATCGGCGCGGTCGGGAATGCGTTAGTTGTTATATCTGTGAGTGTGAGTTTTGATTTCTTTTGTGTTCGATGTTGTTGTTCGCTTGTTGTCTACTTTTTTTTCTTTCTCTGAAGCTACGATTTCCTACTTCTTCCTACACCTTTACTACCATTCCTGTTTTGCTGTGCAGGCTACCACTTTATGGAATGTACTGCCATTGTCTATTAGGCAGGCAAAATCCTTTTCTATTTTTCAGAACTTGGTATTCAGACATTATTTTTCTTAGTATAAATCGGTATTGGTATATTTTCAACATTATTCATTCAACAGGTAGACATTCTTAGGGCTTATTTCTTATTAGTTCGTTTTGTTTCGTGTATAGTTACTTATATTACTTTTATTACTAGAAGTTTGTTTGCACCAATAGTTTTTTGTATAATATAAGTGCCTGGAAGTAGTCTGGAAGAATTGCTTAAGGCGATAAGGCCCAATATATCATTATATTGGTATTATTACCATTATATAGGTCTTGGTGTATCATTTTTATTTTGTTTTGTGTGCAATAAAGCTATATTCATTCATTTATTTATTCATTTTTAACACGCTTTTTGTACATTTTGTCAGACTCAAAGCAGAGCTCGCTCAGTCAATAACCAATGACAATGCGATAATTTAAATAGCCTATCCCATTACCCCTGCCAGGATCATCCCATAGGTATATATAGCCCTCATTCGGTTACGTCTTTTGTGTCTGTTTGTTTGTGTGTGAAGTGTTGTTGATTGTTTAACTAAATATTATTATTATTTTAGAAGGTTATAACTTATTTATTTCTTTTTAAAATTTAATCTGTTTTTATCTGTATGACCCGAGACTCAGCGACACCCGACCCGATCATTTACATATTATTTTATCAAAATTGTGACAGTACCTTGCGCAACTGAAGTTCTTTATTAGTTGACTAGTAGATATCACTCGCGCGTTTCACGCGACATAAAATTTAATAAAAGAAGTATCAAACTTTGAGCCCCCTTTTTAGTTAAAATTAGGAATTGAATTTTCAAAAATCCCTTCTTATCACTTTATCACCCGCACCCCTACAATGAGTACACCCTCCAAATTTATGCCTCTAAGTTCAGCGGTTATGTTCTGTGTTGATTGTGACAATACTTTAGGGTGTTAGTCTACCAATCAAGAAGAACCTACTGTTAAAGAAAATTTCTTCTACAATAGGTTCTTCTTCATTGGTAGACTAACACCCTAAACTATTGTCACACCTTTCTGTTACACGTTGTATATATAGATTAAAAAAATAATATACATCAGTCATTTAGCATCTGTTACGAAGTAATGCAATGGAAATCGCCGAAATGGCACAACGTAGGTATTTCTGATAGTGTCACATTCAACGTCAATGTCGCATTTCATTACTGGAAATGTGTTGAGGGTAAAGTTTCATGGGCGTTGTTAGACATTTAGATAAAAAAATTACCCGCAGTTTCCCCTAAGTTATATTTTATTTTTGTGCAATAATACTATTTTTTGAGTCGTCGGTGATTTTTGATGGGAGGAAAAAAATTAGCATCGCCATTTACTGGCCGATTTCAATAATAATTAAGATTCCTGAATATAAAAACAATCGGTCGCTGTCGTTTTATTTTCTTCTTACGTCAAAAAAAAATGTCGCAGTCGCGAGGTCAAAACTTTGCGGAACTACTAGTATTATACTACTTATAGATAAGATATTTCTTATCTTTATCTCTTCTTATCTTACCTATAAAGACAAAGCAAATTAAATAGAATAATCATTGGTAATGCGGCTAGCATGCTAGGCGTGCTGCTTTCTAGGTTGGAGCTTATGGATTATCTGTAGATCTTAAATGGTCTATGTGTAATCTTTCTGCTTTGTTTTTCGCTGTTGTAGTTAGTCATTTTGTTTTGGTAACAATAATTTAATCCAAGATGTAAATCAAAATATATATTGAATGTTTTACCATCAAGCTTTGATGGCAAGATTTTAAGTACCACCAATTTCCGAGGCCTCATATCCTCAGTTAATCTTGGAGCTAAAACTGGAATCACGTCTATCTTGAAATTGGAAACCAACGACGTTCTAGCAAAGCAAGATTGCTCAGATACTTCATTAAAGCGCTCGCGACAGATATCTTCAGAGTAGGGCTGATTAAATACGCTTAGTAGTAAATTACATTGTTCGTCAAGTCAATCTTTATATAAATAAATAATTCCTGACCTACTGATATTAGCTAGGCGTAATCAGGCAGGGCCTAAACCGCTGAACATAAATTTCATGTCTTTAACATGAAATTTAGAGGTGTATTCATTATAGGGTTTAGGGAAAGTGTACTCGTACTATGGCGCTATTTACGAGCCGATTTTCATAAAATTTGGTACAAACATGCAGAATAGAACGTAGGGTAATTAAGTTAAAAATATGAAAAAAACGGTCAAGTGGTGGCCGTGTTATTTAAAGTCGAAAAAAGTATCTTGGTCGCGTGGTCGATAGTTTGCGGAATTACCTACTAGTCAAATATTTTAGTGTATAAAGAAAGAGTTTTCCAAATTATTACTATTTTCTATCTATTTCAAGGAAAATAGATAGAAAACAGATCTGGGGCCCTATTTATGAGATCGCTCGTATAAATACAAGATTCACTTGCGAAAAAATCACCGATGAATTTCATTTTGTATTCTAAGATAAGTATTTTCAAGAACGCGACTTTTTGCTTATAGATCGTAAGTGACGTCATTAGCTAGTGATAAATTCATTAGATCGCTTCATAAATAAGACCCAGAAAAGGTAGTGGCGGCTGCAATACCTACATTATTTTTTAACTTACCGTTTTCAAAGGCATGTGTTGTAGACAGGTGAGCTAGGTAACCCTACTTAACCCTCGGATAGGGAATTTAGAATACGGTTTGGTATTTCATGATTGCTGTAAGATAAAACCACGTCTCAAAAACTTGGATAAATAAAAACGACTAAAACTTGCTACTGGGCTAATGGGAAAAAACGGGACCCTATTACTATGACTTCAATGTCCGCGTCCGTCTGCCCGTCTGTCACCAGGCTGCTCATGATACGTGATAGCCAGACAGCGCTGAAACTGGCACAGATTATTTATTTCTGTTGTTGCTATACTATATATATACTTTAAATAGTATTAAATAAATCTTTAAGAGGGCTTTCATACAACAAAAGCAATTAATTTTTTTCAGTTATTTCGAATTTATATCAAACCTCTTTACCGAAATTCAAAAATTTAAATGAGTCTGTTTCAAAAACTCTTTCTAACATAAAAATATTTTTTCCAATTGGTCACCAAAAAATCAATTGAAAAGATCATAAAAATACTGTCAAATTGAGTACCATCTCCGTTTTTGAAGTCGGTTAAAAAAGTAAACTGCCTCAATAAAAGTCTCAAAATAACCTTCAGATGGATGGAACAATTTCCACTTTTCCAAATTAAATTTATTACGTGCCTGCCGTCACGTAGGATGTGTTTTACGTGTTTGTACTCACTAATGTATTTATTAGTGTCAAACTCACATATCTTTTGAAAAAACGAGAAAATTTACGGTAATTTATTTTATCTGTTTAAGCATTCTATCTTCTTTATTTATAGGCCACACTCTGTGTCTATTGGAAAAGTCAAATATTAAGTCATAAGTCGTCCTGGTCAAGTTAAGTCATGTCATGTACTCGTACCCTAGCGTACCCTAGTAAAGTGATGAAAACTACTAAAAAAATTTATGGAGATTTCTCGGAAACACGAAAACCATGTTATTCCGCCTTTATATCTCTTGCACACACTTAGTCATGTACTCATAAACAAGACAATTAGTCCGAGCGAAGAAACACTAGTTTTGTAATTAATACACATATGAAGATGCCATTTTATCTGTAAACAGGCGAAAAACCGAGGCTAAAGTTTTGCAAACTATACTAAAATTCAATTTTAAAGTTACATCGGCTTAACAATCATGTGGATCGGCTTAACAATATTGTAGGATTCAAGGATCTTTGAGAGATAGATTGACCATAAAAAACCGAAATATATTTTCACATATTTTTTATAACAATGAAAATAAACCGATGAAAACTGACAAACGAATTTGCCCACTCTATTGGACGTTGTATGCATTATTTATTAATTTGAATTGTGAAGGTAGTAGCTTTCGTTAAATTGACTTCTCAATTTCAGGTAGTACGCAAACCAATCATGAGAACAGCTCGCAACATGTTCATCGTGAACCTAGCTGTCTCTGATGCCCTGGTCTGCTGCGTGGGAACACCTCTAACCCTCATGGAACTGCTTACGAAGCATTGGCCATTACCAGACTGGCCAAGCCTTTGCAAGGCCTGCGGAGCTATCCAGGCGATATCGATATTCGTCTCCACGATCTCGATAACCGCTATCGCTTTGGATCGATATCAGGTAAATAACCTTTGTGGCGTGTGAAATTCCATTGTGATGATATCAGGGTACATTTTTATAGAGATACGATGAGACGCCAGTAGTGTATAGAATAGGTTCAAGGACTCACGCAGAATGCTTTGCGTCTACTTTTATTGGGTAGACTGCCGGACCGTGGAACTCGGTACTATACTCCTGATAGCTGTAATTATTTGGTAGCTATGCTATTTGTTGTTACAGCCATAAGTGTAATACATACTCTATGCAAATGTCAACTGAGAGATACAGCCCGTCTACAGGCGGACTGACAGGTTTTTTACATAGTTTCCTGTTTTAACCCTTTGGATGAGAGCACTAAATAGGGTTAAATGAAATAAATATGGAAAATTCCATACGTATAATAATTACAAATATAAAAACAGTTAAAAGATCCTGTAAAAAGATCCACGGGAACAAAAAGATGTGTTTGAATAATAACTCGACCCATAATGGATATTGAGTTTGTCGAACAAATAAATCAGACCGTGGTTATTCAAAAACCATTTTACCACAGAAGACATAAAGTAGAGAAGTCAAACACATGTACGTATTTCACTTTTTATGCCTACGCTTGGCAGTCGCGCTAGGGTTATCAACTTTGGCTTATGCACGATAAACTATCATGATAATGACACTAAAGTATCGAGTTGTTTGATTCACTGTTAAAAAAAGATTTCAAGAATTATTTACTAACACATGGACCGATTATGTTGTCTGAATAAAACAACTTTCAATTTCAATAACCTTATTATAACTAAATACTTAAATTTTTATGGATGGCACTCGCGCGCTCATTGTTCCCAACCGTTCAAAGATATCGTGTCCGTGAGCAGTGCCTATGTGTGCGTTGCTTGAGCGCACTTTGTATGTAGATTGACTTCTGTACTATATGTCTTTTGTGGCTTTTCTCAGATTTTTATATCTCAGCAAAAAACGTTCCATTTTCAGCGCCATTTCAATATCAGGGCTAAAGTAATTGCCTGCCTGAGATAAGTGTTTGACGATCACTCACCATTTTCAGTCAATTTTGAAGAACGTAATAAAAATCTACTTGTGTATTTATATATCTTCCTTTTTATCCTTAGCCTTTCTTTTGAAAGGTTTGACGGTCTAATGGGAATAGAACTATAATAAGATGACTTAAAAAATCATGAATCAATTTCGTCAAATTTCATTCATAAGAAGTATCTAGAAAAGTAATGTCTCTGAACGAACTATGATTATTTCAGCCCACATTTTTCCATTATTTGGCTAAAGCTCCTTTCGCTCCTTGATTTCTTTCTATTTCGGCATTATTTCTTTTTTAAAGAAGATTGCGCAGGTTTTCGCGTTTGCCGCTACTCGTCTGATGTGAAGCAACGATAAGGCCTAAGATATAGCACGCTTGCTTAGAAGAAACCGATTCACTCGTTACTTAGAAAATACACATATTATAGCTATCAGGAAATAGAGAAGCTAGCAGTGAGTTCCACAATCTAGCAGTTCGTACAATAAAAGTAGACGAAAAGCATGTGTAAAAAAAAGGGTTCTATTCAATATGATTACTTATTACAGACAGATTTTTTATCAAGATCGGTTTCTATGTTAACTTAAAAAAGAAATAAAACATATTGTATTTGTAATGAAAAGCTGGCTGCCGAATTTAAGCTTAATGTCGCACAGTTTAAGTATTCTGCCTTCCCTTTAGCAAGAATATAATAATAAGTGCTTAGAAGAGATTTCAAAAAACAAAACGCGACTGCCAAATATTTAAACCTGTGTATCATTCTTATTTTTTTAAATTTGATGTACCCAGTATCACTCTCACGACTACGACGAATCTACGAGTACACCAATCACATAAACATACGACGAGCCGTTTAGGTTCTAGGGCGTGCCAAAGTAATTATACATACATACACTCGAAAAACATAACCCTCCTTTCGCAGTCGGGTAACATCACCAACTAGTTGTAAGTAAACAGTGTTGGTCACCTTAACTACGAGTTCAGCAGTCTTTGTTTTATGAGTATATAACCAACTCCATACGCGACCGGTGACGTCAAAACCCAAGAACAGACAGCGTTCTATTTCCAGATAATATATTAGAACAGTTATCGTTTACGTACAAACCGAAAATGTTTAGACTGGGAACTCGTGGTTTTTACCTTGGTTTTAGAAGTGTGCGTAGAATTGGGGCTAAAAATAAATCTTTAAATAACATTTTATTCAGAACACAAAATAGGAAGTTCTTTTGCTAAACAGTAATAATTTTACTAAATTTTTAAAAACGGGAGACTACCTTAATTCAACCTGTTTTTTTTTTTTTATTTTGTGTGTAGAATAGAATATATGTTTATTACTAGAAAAGATAACATTTACATTCAACTTAAATTACTTACTAAACATGAATTTAAATTAAACTAAAGTTTGAATTACAGTGGGCTCCAAACTAAGCTCAAGGCTTGTAACTTGGGACCCGAGTGCTAATTTACCTCCTGGTAAAGTAGCACTTGGGTGTGTAATCAAAATTTTTGTAAAACTTACTATTGATTGAAACAAAAGTAACATAATATGCCTCTAAATCAAATGAGAGTATGGTATTAACCAACCAAACCAACGGTTTGATGAGTGAGTATGTGTGAAGTGAGACGAGTGAGTAAGGTGTGAAGTGAGACGAGTGAGTAAGGTGTGAGATGAGTATGTGGTGTGTTATATTATGTTACCTGATTTCTCGGATTTGAAAAAATATGTTTTCTTCTTTGTTCTTGAAAGGGTGGCTCTAAAGTAGTTCTATTTAAACTTTATCAAAATTGCTCAAGTACTTTAATTTTAAAATTGTATTAACTGAAAATAAATATCGCGATGCCTGCTGAAATGAAGCCGTTAACCACATATTTTATTTCTTTATGTAGTGGTTTTAATTTTCAAACCAAATTACTGAATCGAATTTAAAAAAATCAGTATTTATTAATTTAAAGAGTGCTTATGGGAATAAACCAGACAGGCATACACAAAAACGCTTAATTAACACTATCAAAAAAAAAACGGAAAAATAAAGAAATCGGTTCTTTTGGAAAATTATTTACACGAACACTAATGAATAATAATAATTAAAATTATTTATTTCAGACAACAAGAATTACTTACAAACCATTGGCCCATATAAAATATATTTATCTAACACCAGAACACTAAACTTAAGACTATGGCTTGGGTTTTATTGTCCCTCTCGCTTCCTAAAATTAAAGACTTCATCTTTTTACAAGTATTTTAAAAATAATTTAGTTGCGTCAATTAAAAAAATGATTAATTTCATTTAATAATTTATTATTTACGTGATTTTCAAATAACTAATACTTTCACAAATGTGAAAAAAAAAGCCTTACGTTACAAAAATGACATCTATGTATAGCTACTCAAAACAAGTTCAAAAGTTATAATAATAAAAAAAATGCAAGAACGATAGTAAAATTCACATGGAAACAATTAAAAAGAATACGCTTGCTCTGAAAAATCCGTAAACATACTAAAAAAACTCCGACGAATAGAAAATGTTTTTAGAAGATATGTAAGTAAGATTGCATGAAACTCTAGGTTACAGAACATGTACTTAACTTGTTCTATATACATTTTCTGTTCCTCAAAATTTTACCAAAGCGAAGAACCCGCACGTTAACTCCCAGACTTTTCAGCGGTGATTTTCCAGCTGCGTAGTTACATTAAATCGATTGCATTTAGGTTTGTTATATCCTTAATGGTGACTTCAAAGATTTTCCCCGAGATAATGTCCATTGAAATGTTTCTGCGGAACGGTACAACGGTTTTGATTGGGTGGAAAACTGCTCGGCTGAATGGTGACGTAGGTACGAAGCCGAAAGAGGGGAATTGCTTTTGTAGTTTTGTTGCTAAGGAAAGAGTTAAAGTGAGCGTGAGGGGGTATACTTGACAACAAAGGGAACTAGTTGCTAGCTAGTAGTATTGAGTACTTAATTACATAAACCTGTTTTATATTATATTCGAATGATGAAATTTATCAGAAAAAAAAAAAAAACCATTGGATAAAAGTCACTTCAATATACTTCAAAAGTTCCGACTGCAAGAACTTTAGACCCACGTATCTTAAGAACCAAAATTGCGGGATGCAGCTAGTATAGTTTATGACCGTCTGCAGGTAAAGACGAATCTATTGACACCACTCACATAAAATTACAAGAAACCGTTTAGACTTTAGGGCGTGCCAAAGAAATATACATACATACATGCATGGCATATATACTCTTAAAACATAGCCATCATTCTTTCGCAGTCGGGTAAAAGCTAAAAATAAATTCTTACTACGAAATTCACACCAATGTTAGTAACAAATTTGGGGACACGGCAGTGCCCATCCAAGTCGAGAAAACAAAGGCACAGAGTAACGTTATCTACTAAACTACGTTAACGGTAAACATATAGGTAAATTGAATTAAATATAGGCACAAAGCGCTAATATTAGATAGTTTTACTTTGAACGTGCAATTACCGAGTCATTATTAAAGAACTTGGTTTTTATTCGAATTCACAAGTATTTACGGCATTAAAACTGCGCTGCGAGGTTTGTGTATTTGTGTACATGTTGTTTTTGACGGGGTATAATCCATTCGCAAATTATAGTCAGCTGTAGCTATACTATTTATTCTATTAGCTAATTTTCTAATACCGACGGACGGACGGACGGACGGACGGACGGAAATAAATAGTGTTTAAAATAATTTTACTGATTATTATTTATGTTAATCTTTTATCTATGTTAGCTTGATAACCTACCACAGAAACTTTAATTTAGTAACTTGCGTACCTAAGATGATTTTTCATCACAACTCTGAGAGTTATCAAGATGGAAAATCTATTTTTCCATTTTCACATGATATTGGAAATAGAATTCACGTATTTTCAATATAAATATTTATTCCGCAGAACTCCCAAGAGATGGTTAGAGAAATTGAAAAATACGACTATCTACGACTATGTAATGTTTATTTTAAATGATAAAATATATAATATTATTTGTCAGTGCATCCATTGTGCTGACATTGACGTTATAATTTTTTTTTTATTCTTTCTTTTTTGGCCACCACACTCTGTGTATTGTGCCAGTTCTCAAGTTCTTACTTTATAAATGAGTTTTGCTACTGATAAAGTATTGAATATCGATAGAAAATTTAATAATATTAGTAATAATATCATTATTTCTGGAAAAACTATTTTTTGTTGAACTATCTACACTACTATAATTTAAAGGTATTATAATTTTATTACAGTGAAACATTCTTATTTTCAATATTTTACCGTGACATTCGTTCGTTCTAGAATCAAACAAGCAGCTTTGGTCAAATTCAACTATCAATCAATAAAGTCTATTATTCACAGATTAAAGTCTTAATTATTCAACGAAGAACCTTTAAAAAACATGCCCTAACACTAATACCTGAAATCTAGCTCTAAATTATTCTGTACGTAGTAATTTATCAGCTACCAAATATTTTCTCAAACAATTTGTCGATCAACACTTTCCCTATTTTTTTTCATTATATTAGATTATTTGAGTATTGTTTTCATGGCGATAGGAAAAATTGTACAAATAAATCGATTCATTTTAAGTTGGTTATTTGCCTCTTTAATAATCGAATAATCATCTAGCTCATTCTTATCGATGCTAAAATGAGTAGAGCTCGTAACCCGAACGTTTCATTTTTCTCGCTTCACCGCCACCTGTTATCTCTATTATTAAGTGCCCTTGTAGTGTTGTCAATAGATATGAAAGTATCCATCGACTACGTATCGATGATTTTGATATAATACGAATATTTATAACATTCCATCGAATTTATATTTGCTAATACATATATTTCTATGACGCAGCTAATGCTTTCTCTGTGGATAACACGTTGTATCCATGCCTTAAGTTAATTTTCATAATAAGTGCAGTAACACTTTTTCAGATAAGTACACCACAGAGGTGTATTAATCAATAATAACCCTGTAAAAGTAATCGCACCTAAATTTTAGTTCAAAATTATACACTTTTAAGCGATCTACAAACAGTTTTCTCCACCATTACATCAACCTTCAATAAAGCTTCTACTGATTACTCTTCAAGGTCAATCAATCGATACCAAAACTATCGATAGTTAGAAAACACTACGCCTTTATCGACAGTGTAGTGGCGGGTGTTAGCTTCATTACACGAAACTCTTCACTGATAAGCTGATAACTTTCAGTAATGTACTGCGCTATCAATATTTCAAACTGTAGATGAAGTATCTACAATACATTGTTATCATTATTGGATGCATGTCAGTGAATAAATATAAAGTACTTATTTATATGCTATATATATATAATAAAAGCTGTCATACGTGTACATAAAATGAAATACGTATACATAAGTTTCAAACTATGAACCCCCATATAACCCCTCTAATGAGGTTAAATTTCCGCAAAATATTTAACAGACACCTGTAGCCTATAATGTACCTCCTTCAAATTGTCTCAACACGTTCAGAGGTTTGCGTTCTACATTGAGTCTAGTCAAATATCAGTCAGGAAGTACTAACACTTTTTTATAATATAGATTTCATGTGTCAGTGTATATTCAACTTTGCATATTTATTAGCTATTAAAATTTTAAAACATTTGACCGCCTTGAGAGCAGAATGTCACAAAATCCTTTTTTTACACTTCTTCATCCTATAATGAACTCTCCACATTTTATACTTCATGGTTCAACAGCTTAGGGTCTGCATAGATTGTGACCTGTCAAGACTTTTTCTTTTATAAATATCAAATGCTATTTCGGAAAAGTGTCAATTTAACCGGCTTTAATGCCGAAGGTGACTATGAAATCTTAAGTGTGATTTTGATTGTTTGAACAGCAAATGGTTTTTGTATAAAAACGTGAAGTATACGATTTATGGAAATCAAGTAACCAAAACATACAGACGAATTAAAAACCTCCCTTTTTGAAATCTTGTTAATACAGCTCTGCAAACCTAAAAATTTTACTACTAAACCCGGAATGTCAGCCGCTAAAACAAACAACTCGGCAGCAAAACTTATTTCAATAGTCAAAACTGCAATACAGAAACGTTAAATTTAAACTTTAATCGCCATAATTTAACTCGACTAAACTACACTTAACATAACTTCACCACTTTAGCGCAGCGATTCAGAAACAGTAAAGTTTCAGTTTTATCCCCTATCGAAAGCGAGGTATAATACCCAACTTTACGGTAAATATTGGCAACCGAGAAATATTGGATGGAATTTTATGAGTTTACACAAGGATTGCAATATTGTCTAGGAGAAAACTCCTTTGTGCTGCAAATGAGGTGTATACTCAGAATGAAAAACTTTAAAAGTTCACTTGTCTGTATGGCTGTCCGTCTGAACATTTTTTGGGTTGCTTACCTAACGGGTAAAATAAAAACGGGATCCAATTACTAAGGCTTCGCTGTCCTCCTGGCTCTCCCGGTTTTTCAAGTAGGAGGAACTAATCAACCCAACTTGTTTCATATTTGTTATTTAAGCGACAGCTGGGTCAATTTGTTTTTTTTTTGTTTAAAGGGCTCTATTTCATATGTTATTTATGTTGATATTTATTTTTAGAAATCGGTCCGAGTTTCGTTCGTAAATCTTAAAATATAATGGAAAAATATTATGGGCGTGTGTCAAATTGAAATTAGAAACCACATTTTTTTTAATGACTGCTCACGTTTTTAAGACATCGATTATATTAAATAGAGTATAGAGTATAAGAAAAAAAAATACGACTAATTTATTCATTTATTAAGAGTGACATTACAATAAAGTCAAAATAAAGACACTATACTTAACGCAACGCTCCATATAACTAGACTATTTGTTTCTAACAAAACACCCCGAGAAATAACAATACGTTATAAAGACAAAACAAACCGCGACATACCCTCATGCGAGCCAAGAATCAAATCAGCACATCCAATATAAATGTCACACCTCAGAATGGGAAATTTCCTTTGCCCAAAGGAGATAAAACTAATATAGGAAGTAACTATGATACGAATCCCCGAGGGTTTTGTGGGTTATATTTACAAAAAACAAAATATACGATAAATATCGGTATCAGAAGAAATGTAATTTTATTATATCCCTGAGGCTCACACTGTTTTATAAAGGGCCATTTTTAAGTATGTGCATGTTTGTTACTATTTTCTTGTAACGGCTGAACGGATTTCGATGAGAATTGGTGCTTTGATAGCTACTTACTTATTATTATAGGTAAAACAAATACAGCGAAGTGCGAGTCTGACTCGCACACCAAGGGTTCCATACCATTATATATACAACATTAATTCAAGTACCTATACCTGTTACCGTTATTAATATCGAGAAAAAACCACACGTATGTTGTAAGAGGTTGTATTTAGTATTTGTTGTTAAAGCGGCAATAAAAATCCATCCTTTGTGAGATTTTATTCATGATTGTTAACTTATTTCTCGGAGATAGCAAGACCGATTTGAAAAATATTTTTTTATATACCTATAGAAAAGACCCTATAAATATTGATTATTGGGGACATCACATCGATATAAATAATACATAGTTTTCATATATACCAGACAGGGTGGGGTTTAGTTTTATCAGCCTTGTTCAGGAATATTTGAATATGTGAGTATGTTGGCTTTTTCAGGGTCGTTTTTAGCCAAAGAAGCGGTCACCAGTAGGGTTATCGGATGGAGTTAGGCATGCAAAAGGTGAAAACAAGAGTAAGCAAACTTTGGTTTCATTTAAACAGCGTTGAAACGGCGAACTGTCATAACGAAACCAAGTTTCTTTGCTCAGTTTACCCGAATGCATAAGAAGGAGGGTTCTGTTTATTGAGCGTATGTATGTGTATTTCTTTGGCACGTACTTAAGCCCAAACCACAACTGAAAATGGCCGCCGCCACGAAATGGCGAAGTACAATTTTAATAACTCACTCAATATGGGTATAAAATTAAATTCTATCTAGGGTATATCTAGCCCATCTAAGGCTACAGTATTGCTGATTTATGTGGTCGTGATAACTTGCGGCTAAATGCTAAGCTATGTAAGATAAAAATAGTAAATAAAAAAAATATAAATTCTAACCCAAAATGGCCGCCACAACAAATATCAGGGGTTATTAAAAAATACAATTTTTCTTGTTTTACACAATGATGTAGGTAATTGATGCAGGTTTCACTTATCTATATATATAAAAATGAATATTTATATCCCTTGGTCATGCCATCACGCGTGAACGGCTGGACCGATTTCACTATTTTTTTTGTTGTGTTTGTCAGGAGAACGTTCTTATGACAGAACAGAGAACGTTCTTTTGTTTATGTTGGCTTTTTCAGCCAAAAAATGAATGAATCCATTTGTTTCACTAAAACTCGAGAACGGCTGGGCCAATATAGCTGATTTAATCTTGAAATGGTTGTCGTACTCCAGGGAAGATTTAAAAGGTGAGAAACATACATAACTGTTAGGCGGTACGAATTTCGGCGGGTCAGCTAGTATATGATATTAATCACATCTTCAGGCATTTTTGGTAGACGTTCACCGAAGACACACACTCGAAAAATATTTCCCTCCTTTGGGCAGTCAGATAAAGAGCAAGAAATTCAGATCACGAGAATTATTACATTGTACCTGCGATCAATATTCCCAGAATATTGGTCCTCAATCAATAATAATTTGACAGGGAACAAGGAAATCCTTTGACGGCATATTCATATTCTGGTTCAGAGAATTCGTGTTACTTGAAGGAAAATAATTAGATTTATCAGTCATGCTCCGATACGAATTATATTTAGCTCGTTATGATCAGTTGTATAATTCTCGACCGAATGATAATCTTAACAAGCAGTTGGTACCGTAATTTCTTAAACATTTTCAAAAAGGAAAAAGGTTTGTAGCGACGATAACCGAGTGGTATCGATTGTCGTGTAAGAAACTCGAGATTTGATCCTACAAAATACGCAAAATCTTGAGCTACCGGTGAAGAAAAACATCGAGAGGAAACCATGGTAATGTGATGTATGGTTTTGTCACGCTTGCCTGTCCAGCTACCACCCTTAAGTTGAAAAATTTGTCATTATACACCTAATGGTGTGATCCAGTAGCCTTTTTTGGAAGCCAGTGTACTTTATACTAGGCATGCTCTATCAAGAGCCACAGTATCGCTGACTACCGTGGTCGTGCAAGCTGATTGTCAAATGCTTTATACTTGTTATGTAATATTACAGAGACTGGTCTGAATATTTACTTAGTTTGAAAGTGATTTTCTATGTTCAATATTAATTTTCAAATCCCAATCAAATCAAACAGTTCAGGCCTCTGAGATGCCTAAGTTTGCTGGATACAGCTAAATAAGTCATCCGATCCATGATAGTGCTCGGGTATAAATTATACTTCGTGGTCTTATAAGTTATTCAATTTCATCTGAAGATTACAACTACTAAAGAGTATTGTTATTGTTCACAGCTCATCGTGTACCCGACCCGTCGTGGCCTGCAGACAATGGGAGCCATAGTCACTATGTTTTTCATCTGGGTGACAGCTTTCACCCTCGCTTTCCCACTCTTCTACTTCAGGACAATAGACACCTTCAAACTCGGCCTCGCCGGCATGGACTCTGTCAGTTTCTGCATCGAAAAGTGGCCCATCAAAAACGGCAGAGGAATCTACTCCCTACTCAGCCTCGTTTTCCAATACCTACTACCAGTTCTAGTGGTAGTCATAGCACATGTACAAATCCATAGGAGATTGAGAGGCAGAAGACGGACTACGAGAAAAACACCAGCCATTTTAATTGCAATAGCTGTAACGTATGTGATTAGCTGGCTGCCGTTGAATGTTTTCAATCTGGTGGCAGATTTCAGTGAATCACCATTCAATGATGAAAAGACAATGACAATAACGTATGCGGTCTGTCACATGTTCGGCATGTCCAGTGCGGTATCAAATCCTCTGTTATATGGATGGCTGAACGACAACTTCAGAAAGGAGTTTGAGGAAATTTTATGCTGCTGCAAGAAGAGACAGCTGATAAAAAGCACTAGGAATAAGAGGAAGATGGAGACAGAATTGACAGCTCTAGCCCAGTTAGAGCACACAGTGACGGCGACCACAAAAACGTCTCAATGTTCGCAGATTTTCTGACTAAAGTCTTGCTTCAAATAGCATGAACCCAGTGTAGAAATGCAGAGTATTTAAACTGCATTTTTCTATATAAATAAACTGTCAATTTCAAAGACTTCTTAGTGTTATGGTGTACAAAGTTCCTCTTCTGTTAGTTAACAAATTCACCTGTAAATAGATATGTTATTGTAGATATATAAAAGTGACAATTGAAATATTGTATTCTACGTTTTATTGAGCCCAAAACGTACGGTACCAATATTTTATAATGCCTTAATTTTATTCCAGTTAGATTGTTAAGAGTTTTTCTAATAAATAATTATTGAACATAATCTTGTCTTATTAATATCATTCAAATATGACATACCTATATAAATCTGAATTATTATAGTAGGTTTTTAAGCACGATTTTTAATAAACAACAGTAGATACGAAAAGTCCAGGATAAAACTGAATAGCGCTTGAAAACTTGAGAAATGCTTATATCCAATTGTGAACTAAAGTAATGAGATGATGATGATGGTCAATCGTACTTTCAATGACTTACTGCTTACAACTAATATAAAAAAAAAATGATTTGCTCACCATTTTGAAAGTACTTAAGTTGTTTCTATTTCGAACTTGCTTGAAATAGATCGCTATTAGCGTATTGCTAATGGCTTCCGCTTGTTTGAGTAATGAATAGTAAGTCTATTGTGGTAGCTAAATATTTTTTCGTTCATACAATGAAGAGTTATTATTTATATTTCATATACGTATACGTTTCAACCCATAAGGTCCCACAGCTGGGCTTGGGTCTCTCTTATAAAGGGGGTGTAGATCATAGACAACCACGCTGGCCAAATTGCGGGTTGGAGTGTTCACTTTTCTTCAATACTGTTAAACCTTCTCCGAATAGCAGGTTTCTTCACGACGTTTTCCTTCGTCCTAAGCGTGTAGTACCTAATTAATTACGCACATGAGTGAAAATCACAGAGGTGTGTATGCCTGTACCTGGAATTGAACTCGCACCCTTTCATTTCCCTTGTGTTTAGGTTTATCGACTAAGGTACCACGAACTTGCGACTAGGTTACCACTATAAATATTGTATCTAATAGTAATATCAAAATGCTTATGATTTTGAAATTCAGTGAATCGACCAAATATTGTTTATTTATTTATAGAAAAATAAATCAAGTCAGATAACGAGAAAAATTGTTTGAACGCCTTCGTAGTAAACTTTTTATCACTTAATTTTACGCTTGTTGACTTTCAATTGACTATTATTTTTAAACATTTCATTGAATTTTCAAAGCAGTATAATTTCCGTGTTTGAGTTTGACAAGTCATTTTGATAAAATTGAAGGTGAAAATTCAGAGATGTTTTGGAAGTTTAATTCCGAGTAATACTGAAAGTCAATATCTTTACTAAAATAATTAAAGCTTTTGAACCTTTACTAATGATTTGTCAAATTTGTCCTTGTTTGTGTTTGATTTAATTATTTCAAGGATGTCAGGAAATCAGTAAACAAAATAAATGGAGCAGATTTTCAAAGTAGAGGTGAAAATATTTTTAATTTCCTATTTACATCGAATACAAAAATGAAGTGGGAAGAATTCGTTTGGTGCAGATTATTTATTTTTATTAGTAAGTATAACATTAAGAAACAATACTTCACTCTTATACAGTTTAACTTTCTTATTTTAAAGCAGGTATTAACCTGCTTTAAAAAAAGAAAGTTAATTTTTATTAATCAAGCTGCTTTAAAAAAAGAAAGTTAGGGAGACTTAATTCATGACATTTGATACACAAAACAAATAGAAGTTTGATATAAATACCTTAGTGGTAACTCCCCAGTTGAAGCTCAGATCTTCTTCATAAAAGTCGGGCTATGGGTTTATTAGGTTATTTCACCTAAATTATAATAACCTGTGACAAATTATGGGTAGAAGTGACTTCAAGAAACACGACTAAAAAACTTTGGGCCACCTTTTCTTAAAGAGCAAAACCGCAAGATGTAACTAATATAGCCAATGAAAATCTGCAGATAAAAAAGCCGGTGACACTTTGCCCCTCAATATCGGGTCTAGGTCTATAAGGTATAACCTAAACCGGTAGACCATAAATAGTTAAACTCAAATAGGTATTATGTATGTACATACAAATATATAAATACACAACAATTGAAACTTCGGCAGTCGTGTAAAGAAAATTGGCTTAAACAATAAAACAATAAAAATTACAGCAATGATCGTCACTACCAGAACCCAATATGAAGACGATGATTATTTCATTACACCAGAACCTCGTCCATTGCCGCCTGAGTTGGAAGTAAAACAAAAGGATCCACACGAACAAGAAATGGAAGACTGCATGAGCGACTTTATCAATTGTTACCAAAGTCTTGGTATACATTTTAAGTAGGTATTTTTACTTTTCTCAGATTTAACGACTTAAAGGAAAATCTTTGCAATTCAGTTTAAACAATATTTTTTAGTTAATTGCCATTTATAAGTGGTCTATAAATATATTTCTGCTCTCAGCGGTCCCATATTTTTTTTACTAAAATAGGTGCATTGTCAAATCCAATTGACTGAAACTGATGCATACATTTTGTTTGGATATCGATTGTCTGATATCAAATTATTATTCTTATGCATATTGTTACAGAAATAAAACTATTTGTGGGATGAATAAGATGACGACAGTAAAAAGAGATTTTGAAAATATTTGTCACATGATGTACGATTCGTGTAAAGATGAAGAACAACGTATGTTTTTTTCCTCTTAAGGTCACAGCTCATTAGAGCCACCCGGCGTCCTATGGAACTGGGACTTCATGAAGTTGCAGATAGTACGGGCTATCCAAAATGACGCTACTATCACTACATCTGATGCAACTGAGGAACTGTTGTTAGTGCCAGCGCCCTAGAGCATTGCTTCGATATTTTAAGGAGTTGGGTTGGCTTTTGTAGGCAATCGGGTTGAAACGCACAACACACCAAGGGTTATGGCAGTACTGGACTTATTATTGGTCTTACATCGAATATGAATAAGAATTATTTTTATGAACTTGTATGGATATGTATTCATTTATGACTCGATAGTAAGCTATCCATGTGCGGACGGCATCAACTCTCTGCTCGCAAGCTTGCCTTGCAAGTTAAACCGTGCTAAGTTTTCTGTTGAGAACAAGATATCTATCTACCCGTAGACCATCTACCGACAACGAGTGAACATTGTGCCACAAGTCGGTGGATGTCGGGTGGGCAGCGAGCTTTATGTTCTAGTGGCATTACAACACTCGTTTTTCCCCGACTACGATAGAAGGAAGATGTTTTTTGAGGGTATTTATGTACCTATGTATATTTTTTTGACCTAGCCTAAAGGGTTTTTATAATGTGAGTAGTGTCAATAGATTTGTCTTAGTCATGAAAATGATACAGGGTATAACAAAAAAAATTAGATATTTAGGATGATATACAGGTTTAACGATTTAAGAGTAGAGGTTTTTCGAACTCGCTTCTAACCACTTCTTATACCCAGTTGATGCAGATTCTACTCAATCTTTTCTGCATATTTTTAAATAACGTTATTTTTCACTCACAGAATGGTTATTTGACAAAGATGGACATTGTATGGACGAGTTTATCGAAAAGAACGTAAATCCTAACGAACATGAACTTAGAAAAGCAGAAGACTTCAACAACGGTCACCAATAACAAACATATTATTCTTATTTTAATTAATTATTTTCTTCACCTTAGTTACGTTCTTGACAGAGCGGTCGTGATCATCACGCTTTTCGATTGCGGGCGGATGTGATATGCCTCATGATATCACAATATATTTCTTTTTTTTGACGTGTTTATGAGTGTTTGTGTGTGTATGTTGTAGCCTTAATCGCTAACAAAAGGGGGGTTCTAGGAAGGAGGTCACACTTAAACAAAACAATGAAACCAAAATTCACCTCAGTACCTTATATTTTGCTACAGTCACAAACACAATAACAGTATACCGATAGAACTTAGATGCTAGTAAAACCTCTGTTTCTAGACTACTAGAGAAATTTAAGATAACAACTGATTTTTAATATTCTATTCACGACTTTATAATAAACTATCAACTGATATTCAAGATAACAACTGACTTTTAACCTTTAAACATTATAGTATTGCCTAATTAATAAGATTCGCTTTAGACACCACAGTCTACAATGCACTGAGGTCCGCCGAGGATAGGGTAAGATGGCGTAACATCATTAGAGACAGGCTCATTGGAGGTGGAGGTCACGACACTCAGACATGAGGAATGCGACTCGAGGAGGAAGAATTAATAAGATAACTAGTACACATCTACAGTGAAGACAAGGTGAAGGAATATAAGTCACAACGCAACATACGCAGTAAGTTAATATACAGACCGGGGTAATGAGTAACCGTCCGGGGTAAACAAATAATGCACCATACAAAAAAGCTCCTATTATAATGATATCAAAATTTACAATAATCTACCATCTGACAT
Source organism: Ligdia adustata (assembly GCA_947049295.1). Classification (NCBI taxonomy): domain Eukaryota; kingdom Metazoa; phylum Arthropoda; class Insecta; order Lepidoptera; family Geometridae; genus Ligdia; species Ligdia adustata. Next base: position 3,216,573 of record OX346236.1, on the reverse strand, counting down.
AAAGCTTTTAGAAGGCAAACAATTCAGTAAAAAATAAAAAAAAAATTGGCGATCGTCTCAAGTATTTTATGACTTAAAAGAATATTTTAACTATAATAGCGGAGATTATTGATATTACTTTTAATGTATTGTTTTGAAATTAATTAAGGTGTGTTTTTCGTGTTCCTTTAATAACAATGTTATATTTATGTTTTGATATGTTTTCAAACTTTTTTGTATAACATTGAGTTACTTACGCTGTAAGTAAGTTAACTCTATTTTGCACGCTCGACATGGGCAAACCGTTGAAACTTTTACATGAACTTCTTATGTACACAGTTATGGCAAATAAATATATTCTTATTCATATTCTGTCTCTTTACTAGGTAGACCGATGACATAGTAAAAGTTTCAAATAAACAGTGGATGAAATTGGCAGCCTGTCGTTCGGAATGGCGTTTTAAGGGGAGGCCTACGTTCAGTAGTGGACGTCTACTGGCTGATAATAATGATAATCAAACTGTGTTACAATATTTTTACTACGCTTTAAGAATAACCCTTTGTTTGATATTTGAATTTTTTTTTTCTTAAAATCACTTACTGTCTACGTTTAATTTTAATTAAAGATAGAGTAAACATCGCAAAATCAGGACCCAACGTTCCATGTATAATATTTTGATAAATCATGTTGCTATTCTACTGAAATATGTCATGCAAATAAATTTTTATATTTACGTTCGTAAAAATTCATGACAAATTATGAGGGATTTTGAGGAGTTCACTTGATTTTGAGGACCTTTCCTACTAGAATGTTGTGAAAAGAAATACTTCTGCCTCAGTACATCAAATCGATGAGGGTGCGTTTAGGCTGAGAATGTGTAGAGTCCAGAAATGTTCAGTGGGTAAATCAGTTTGTTTTTCTAGCGACTTCTAAAAAGAGGAGCTACTCAATTCAACGTGTATGGTTTTTTAATGTTTGTAACCTGATTTCTCGGAGACGGTAAGGATGCGATCCTTGCTTCAGGGTGTGGTTGTTACGTTGTTTTATACTCTTAGGTACCAAACGCGTTAGTAGAATATTTACACTGACAGCAACTCAAACTCACAATTCATGGGAAAATTATTGCTTTAGCCATGTATTGTCAGCTGTCAGCTGTCTTTTTTTTGTATTTTGATCTTTAAATAGTTGCACCTATCGAACATTCCGAACGCGTCAGTTGAATGTCAGTTGTTATTTACAATGGGGCCGCGGATGCCAGAAGAGCGATTAGTTGCACCTAGAGAGTAGTCACGGAACGCACCGCTGTCCCGATTTTAAAAATTCTTGATTTGTTTAAAAGTGCATATATAACTTTTTACAGTAATCCCTTTTAAATTTTATCAATATCGGTATTAGTGTTTGATTTTCAAATCGATATAACTGAATAAGGTTGGGTATTTTTGGGAATTCTATTAGTAAAACAAATATATTTCTAGGTTATACAATTGATGATTACACAATTAATCTCACATCGATAAAATTTGCAACAAAATGGCAAGTAATTATGGTAATTATGCCTTATTTAAACTCAAGCGATTATTAAATAAAAGTCACTCATCTCTGTCTATTATGCATACGTTCATTGTATAATAAGAAACGCTATAACTGTTTGGGGAAACTCTAAAGATATCATAAAAGTTTTAAAAAGTCAGAAACAATCTATAAGAACAATGAATGGTTTAAAAAAACGTAGTCCTGCGAGAACACACTTTAAAAATGATAAAATAATGACAGTTATATCACTTTATATTTATAGTAGTTTATTAGAGGTACACGAGGATACGGAAATACCGGAAAAAAGAATTTCACGTAGTAATAAAAAAGGGCGAGTCCTGCCTGTCAACAGATTATCTAAGTGTAAGAAACAGGGACTTTACACCAAAATATTAATGTACAATAAATTACCAAATAGCGATAGGAACTCAATTTAAAAATATTTAAACATAAATTAAAATATTTTTTTGAAAGAAATCCTTTTTATAAATTCAGTGAATATATGTCAATGCAGCTTGTGGAATCATCGTTCCTGTGTGATGAACAACAATTACAAAATGTTAGTAATAGGTAAAGAAATAAATGTCAATGTAAATTTATAATATAATAACTATTTGTTCTTAGAACTATAAAAGTATTTATAAGTTAAGTTTTTTTTAAGTAATTAATTATTAAAATGTAAGAAGACTTGCCTGTAACGACTGTTATTTTATTTGACTATTAGGTAGTTCCCACGACAATGGAAGTTAGTGACACCGTGGCCCTAGAATCTGGCCTTGATGTTTTTTATATATAGTCTGGAAAACACCACACATACAGTTTCCAGTCTTATAACGTCTAGTGACTGTTACTTGTACGCTTGCCTACATAGAAATTGATTCTCAAATTAAAAAAAAAACGTCAGATTATTGATTCATATGAGAAAAAAGAGAATTTCTATTCATAAATTAGTTATAAAACCTTTTTCAAGTCGCGAACGAATCAATTTTTAATGTTATTTTGTTACGAATTTTGAGTAACTGTTTTTGCGTATTAAGGAATCACTCAAAAGTTTTGTATATTGAATTATACATCGCCAGATCGTTATTCTTTTCGAACAAAACATATTGTGAAACTTAAACACTTGGAATTCAACGAGTCAAGGTAAGTGAATGCTTCGTCGGTGCTTCCACGAGCTCAAACTATTTTGTCAGCCTATCTGCAGTTTTAAAGATTCCGCCTAAAATAAATCGCTTAGCAATCGTGTTGGTCAGAGTTACTTGACTATAACTATTATTAAGGGGCACTGAGATTTATTTGAATTAGTTGATTTCAAAACCATTTCAGAGCACAAGATTTTAAACCTTTTGCAGTGATATACCTAAATATAGTTAGATAAGATAAGATAAAGTTTATTTACCAAAAAAGTGTTAAACAATACACTGTACTTAAAAAGACTAATACTATGCTATGATTAACAATGCGTAAGTAGGTGCATTATACACTAAGTTAGACTATGAGTCCCAAGCTAAGCACTAGGCTTGTATTTTGGGGCTCTGGTGCGGAAGTAACTTGCACAGATAATGTTTCGGCTTGAGGGCGTAAAAACTATAATGATGTTATAACAAATAAACTACCAATAATATGGGTGATCAATATAGATGTATACTAAAGTTACTAAAACACAATGAAACAACTAATAACAGAAATATTCAATATAGATTATAAACTAAACACAAATAAACTACCAATAACAGAAGTGTTTAATAAGGATATACATACACTAAAGAAACTAAAACAATAAGATCAACTACGCCTCTTCATAGATGCTGTGGATTAGGTCTTTTTGTGTCGTCACCAGATAGAGTCTGAAGCAAGCTCTGAGTTGTTTTTTATAGTCCATTGTGATATTACTATTAGGTCAGTGTCCCATTTTCTACATACAATATTGTACGTACAGGGATGTGAGTAGGCTGGACTACGTTCCCCAATAAGAGACTTAACGTAAAGAACTGGGACTCTGTAAGCTCGTCTATTCATGATCAAGTCATACTCAGGACAAGTACGTAGACTTTCTAAATTTTGATGACAGATTTATAAACAGAGTTGGCGAACACGTAATACTCGACCTTGATTCTTTTATAAATAGAGTCTGTGGGATATTTGTACGGTTTCCGGAGGGTGACTTTAAGCAACGCTCTTTGAGCTTTTTCTAGGGACGCTAATACTGTCTTGCCAGAACTGCCCCGTACTGAGATACAATACTGTATGATAGATTAACATAGGGAAAAAAAAATTGTTTCAACAGGGGTATAGGAGCACAGTCCCGTATATTTTTAAGATATGAATTTACTTCCGGGTTACAAATAATATAACTATTACCAAAAACGAAACGTCTAACTAGAACAAAAAAAGAAGCAGATTACCTATAGGCCATTTAAGATCATATTCCTATAACCATTAGTCGTAGGAGTCTAATTGACTAAATTATGAAACCAATTTAAATTTAAAAATATGATGCTTAATGCCAATAAGTCCTGTGAAATTAGAAGGCACATCATGTTCTGATTTATATTTCAGGAAGGCATGGTGCTTAGATATTTGATACTTGGCGTGTCAATATGACTGCTACAGAATGCGTTGTCATTCAATGCAGCAAAAAAGTCAAAATTTTAGGCAGCATATAAAGATACTAAATAAGCTATTTCCTTAAGTCTGTGTCCCTTTGATCTCTAGCAAAGAGATCCGGATTTTATCACGGATTCAGGAATTCTTCTGATCTTATCACTCATTTGCATATTAGAATTAATTACCACTTGATTCAACGGTGAACGAAAACATTTAAAAGCAAGAATTGAGAGGAAGGAAAGTAGGCTTGCTTTTCAGAAGTGATTAAAAGTTTTCGTATATAAGTGAGGCAACTTCAATACGTCCAGCTTGGTGGGCTAACAGCAAGCACAAACCCTCACAGGGAGACCCGAGCTCAGCAGAGAGACGCCATGAGTCAACTCAAACTAGTCATTTACCTTCGTAATATTCAATATCACGGTAGACTTCAATCCTAATTTTATCCCGTAATAAGTTCGTCCCTTGAAATGCTTGATAGACGAACACAAAAGACCAAAACGGGGCTGCGAGGCTGCGACAGGTAATTTCCTTATTTTAACGATAAGCATTTCTGTGAAAAGGTCTAAAGTAGAATGATTATAGCGTAGATTTATTAGATACATGCGCCTTTCTCCGCTATCTTTTCCAAATTAACTACTTAAGAAGAATAATAAATTTACTATAATATAATTACTTATAAAAAAATTACTAAACAATAATTATTTAATATTATTTTTTGTTAATTTACTAATAATTTTTTTATGATGTTTTAAAAAGGGTCTAAATTTTAATATTAGCGTATAGATTGCGTGATATCACTTTCAGGCCCCAACGGAAGACCAGCGCTGGTTATTGCAAGCATTTTATTGAGTTTGGGTTGAATTGTGATAAACATTTTCATATATTTATAATTTTCTATGTTTAATAAAGTTTCGTGTTAACACACAATTTTAGTTTTTCGCAAATAAACAATTCATTCGTTCGTGCGGGCGGGCACTGGCAATAGATATAGCAATATTTAGACATATTTTGACATTAAAATTAGAACTATTACAGTAGCAGTTTCGTTAATAAAATATTATACTATCCTGTAGGCGTGTTTAAAACAGGAGTGATTCGTACACATGTATAAGTGAAAATTAAAATAAACCACCGATATCGCCATTTTGTGGCGGCCAAAATCGAGCTTGGACCGATTTTCGTCAAACATAGCGAAAAACACTCCCGACTAACAATCTAAATATTATATTAAATATAAATAGAATATCCTACTTAACCTTACACAAAAGGATGGAAAGGTAAGCTCCTTTCAGTTGCACAATGTGTCTAATTCTCCGTATTTTCATAGTGTAGGGTTGATTTCACAAGATGTGCTTAAGTTGAGAAAATATCTCGCTGCTGGAAAATATTTCCTTCCCATAGCAGGATCTAAAAGTAAGGTTGTGACTTTTATACCTAAGTATAAATATTAGCAATTATTTATTCTGAATTTTTTAAACTTTAACACATGTGTACCGGAATATTTTGGTATGAATCGTATCGTTACCTTTATCGATATAAGACTGGCCGGTTGGCGCAGTTGGTAGCAACCCTGCCATCTGCACCGCTGGTCCCGGGTTCGATCCCCGGACAGGTCAAACATTTGTGTGCATGAACATGTCTGTTTGACCTGTGTCTGGGTGTTTATTATATATATAAGTATGTATATATGTATTTCTAAGTATGTATATCAGTCATCAGGTTACCATAGCACAGGCTTTGCCTAGTTTGGGACCTGAAGACCTTTGTGTGGACGTTGTCCCATATTATTATTATTATTATTATATATAAAAATGTCATACCGATATGTAATCGGTATGACATTTGTGTATCTTAATGATTATTATTTTTGCTACTTACTCGTACTTCCAAAAATAAGAGGTACCTATGTATTTAATTCAACTGATTATAGTATGATAGTTACCTACCTAATACTTTTTTCTATTTCAGAACTGAACAAACGAGAAAACAAATCTCACTAGTTCAGTCAACTAAACTAGTGGGAATAGACGAAATCCTCGGCTTTTTTTAAATTTTTGTTACTTGATTTCTCGGAGACGGCTTTTAAAGGGGTTTATATTATATTTATATATTATATTTTATATTTACTTCTCCAGTATCTATATTTTCAGACATACAGTCAAGAGGTTGGATTTATAAATGAAAAAGTTTAATGGTCTTCTGTCGTTGCCGAAGTGGGTTATCATGTCATCGCTTGTTTTTATTAAAGAAGAACTTGGTAATTTGAATCAGACATCATAGGATGTATAAGAAATAAGCCCACATACTTGTACGATCCCGGGCAGTCGTTAATGTAGACGGCGCATCCTCTATCGATGAGGTCGGACTTTTTGAACACAGACTTCTTTGGATAAAACCGAACTTTATACGCCTTAGTGTGTCGCGGATTTACGTAATTCAATAATGTGTGCTGAAACATGCTGAAAACTTAAAGAACATAATTAAATATGGAACTGTTAAAGTTAGGTATCGTTATTTTTATTATTCCGTAAATAAATACTGACCCCAATTCGGCCAGTCGAACTGAGTAAACTAAAAGTTCATAAAATGATATCCATCATTCTCTTACTTTTTAAAACAAAAAGAGAGGAGTCAATTTCAAATTAGGTTAGTTTAGTAAGTTTGGCCTGCCCGAATTGGCGTCAATTGGTAAAAATAGGACCCATCACTAAAACTTCGCTGTCCGAGAAGTCGAGGAATATACATTACAGAAAGAAGATTCAGATGCAGTCATAACCATTTTTAATTTCGCTTAAAAATTTAATATTACGATCGTAATATTAGTTAATGTTACGATCTACCGCTAAATACTTGAAAATCACAAAACAAATATTGCTCCGGTACACGGTCATGTCAATCAAGTTATTTCGAGCAATATTCATTAATTGTTTTAGAATATAATTAATTGTGTTGTAACTTGAATTCTGATTAAAATTATTTAAACAATTAATATTTCAATTCCAATACCTATTATGTAGTCATTGCAAAACATGGTTGTTTTAGATTGACAATAATATTGGAAGGTGTTTTGTATCACAATAATTTTAGAAATATGGTAGAGTTCTCTTGATTTCTACCCAATTTTAGAAAGAAGACGTTTACAATTGTACTGATTTTTTATAATCTTTGTTTATTTCTGCGAACAAGGAATAATTGGCCATACTTATTATTACTGTCATTTTATATATAAAATATACTAAATATTAAATACCTCTTCGATTTAATTATTGTAATGATAATAATGAGGAATCGTCATCATCATCCTTTTCACCGGCCAGAAGACGTCTACTGCTGAACATAGGCCTCCCCCTTAGAGTAACATTCCGAACGACAAGCTGCCCATTGTATTTACTGGTTATTTGTGACTTTTACTACGTCTTCGGTCCACCTAGTGGGATGGCTACCTACACTGCGTCTTCCGGTTCGTGTTCGACACTCAAGAACCTTTCTTCTTCATCGGTTATCGGTTCTTCGAGCGATGTGGCCAGCCCATTGCCACATCAGCTTGCAATTCCTAAGAGTTATATCAATAACTCCAGTCCTTTAGTTGTGGGTAACCTGTGTGAATATTACGAAAGTTCAAACACTTATCTACTCTAGTAAATATAACACTTAATATTTTGTTTAACACTCATAGATTACGAAGACGCTATAAGGCTTATCAAGAACAAATGTAAGTACACGTCATTTCCACACATAGTATAAATGTGTTAGTTTAATTGTTTGTTTGTTTGTCCAGCTCGTCAGCAGTTGAGTGACGTACCGTTATTTTTTCTCTCTGAGATATAATGATACATAACGCGGGCAACGGGAGACGCAGGCAAAAGCTAGTTGTTAATGAAACCATGTCAAGCGTATGTGAAAAAAAAGTATTTTGCTGTACAATTTAATATCTTTTATAATTATATGTAATATAACATAAACTCGAAAGTTTGTATGTATGTATGTTTGTTACCTTTTAACGCAAAAACTGCTGAACGGATTTACAGGAAATTAGGCACCAAGATAGCTTATATCATGTATTAACACATAGGTTCCTTTTCATCCCAGAAACTGAAGTGTTCAGAAGTGGGATAACTAAATTTAGTCAAATTTAATTTACGATAGTTATACAGCAGGGCGCAGTTAGTGTAGATATTCTTTTCTGTAGTATAGGAAAACGTTCATGCCTTTATGTCAATGTTTTACTAAATGTTATTTAAGACACTAAATCTTATGACGTGTATTATTTAGATAGCTAGTCATTTTATTCTTTAAAGCACTTATTATGATTATTTTCCTATACAATTTATTTGTATAAAAACACTACAAAAGCACACACACGATTACAATTTTTTTCACTTGTGAAAGAAAAATCAGGTACACACTTCAATGTATTGATTTTAAGATAATAACTGATACTTCAGAAGTAATATAAAATGCAGAATCTGTTTAAGACCATCACTATTAAATCAAAGTTTAGTGCATTCTGTCTTATTATTATAAATATTATTACTCATTTATTATAGCAAAGTTCTATTATAACCAAGTAAAATGAATTTTTCAAAGTTATTTTTCTTCATATTCGCCATGTTTGTGGTTTTTACCACAGTGAATGCAGCCCCGGAACCAAGATGGAAAGGATTCAAGAAAATTGTAAGTGTTCATTTGCTAATTTATAAAAAAAACTACCCCCGGTAGATATTTGATCATTCCATGGGAGCTCTTCAATTTTCCGGGATAATAAGTGTGGATATAAAAAAAACGATCACGTATTATTTTTGAAAAAAATAATTGACTACTTTATTGGTCGCCAGGTCAGTTTTTTACTTACTAGTTAATTAATTATATCACATCACACTTATATTATACAACCCGTTCACAATATCTGTGCACCTGAGCTCGTGACGTCATATCGGCGGTCTGGGTACGGTGTGCTAACCGTACTGTCGCACCGGGGAGTGCGCGGAGAGGTGATAGCGGAAGCGGGAGAGGCGCCGCATTCCAGCAAGGTGCACAGATATTCTGACCGGGTTATAAATGTGAAACTTTATATGTGTGTGTGTTTGTTTATTCCTCCTTCACGCTCAAACGGCTTAACTGATTTGGATCAAATTTGGCACAAAGATAGCTTACACCCTGGATTAACACATAGGTTCCTTTATTTACTGTATTAAAGCGGGTAACACAGCATGCAGCTAGTTATGATATATAGTGGAGCCTCGTACTCTATCCCCGCGCCAGAGTCCTAAAAATCATCACTCCCCATGACTATAAAGTTACAAGTAACTTCAATTTTGCATGCGCTTATGTTATTTTTAATGTTATCGTGTTTTAAAATAAAACCACTGTACTAGTTTCATAAAACTTACACGAAACAAATCGTTAAAGGCACTGGATACACCTTAAAAACGTAGAGTAGGTTGAGGAGTGTATCCCATCTGGCCCGGTGACTTGGCCCGGTGCCGGGCCACATGGGAAAAAAAAGTTTTAACTGGCCCGGTGATATATTTACCGGGCCAGATGACACAAATCAAGTGCCATTTTCCCCGGTAAGGGGAGATAAGAGGATACGCCTCGTAATTGGTGAAGTACTAACACACATCTATGAAAGGGATTGAACTTATAAATCAAAATGCTTAGTGCTATACAATAATCAGTTTTTATTGTGACTTAAAAACAAATTAATTATTTTTCAAATAATGCATTTTAGTCATATCAAAACTCGGGTCTCGATTTAATTAAAAAAAATTCCAGAACTACACCAAGTTAAGAGTACGTTATATAGATCTAGAAATGCTTCCGTTTGGTTAACAAAATTGTCTTCAAAAATCTAACCGAAGTGAAGATACCCAAAAAATATTTAGATTTTTTGCTGGCAAAATTCTTTTTCCTTCGTGTTAGTAGTCACTCACACGAAGGAAAGAGAATTTTGATATTCGCCACTGAAAAGGGCATACAACTTTTGTTTGAGGGTAAGCTTTTCTTTGGAGATGGCACATTCAAGAGTTGCTCAGAGCCTTTTAAGCTGCTTTATAGTATACATTGTGCTATTGGTGAAGAAGACGCGTACGCCACTGGCACGATATTTGATCGTGCCAGTGTCCTACGCGTTACTAAGTGACAAAAGTACGAACACATATGAGTTGCTTTTTCATTTATTGAAAGCTCAAGTACCAGGCTGGACCCCAGAAACCTTTAAAACCGATTTTGAGATGGCCGTTATGAACGCTATTGTATCAGTATTTCCTGATGTAATCACAAAAGGTTGCTACTTCCATTATTCGCAAGCGGTGTGGAAGAAAGGGAAGGAGTTAAAACTCACCAAGTTAAAAACAACCCGCAGACAAGTAGCTCTCAATGCTGTGTTACCCCTTCTGCCGCAAAACGAAATTTTCAATGGCTGGTGGTATGTAGCTGCTCAAAGCCCCAATGATAAAAATAGCAAGATGTTTCGTGATTACATGTTAAAACAGTGGTTGCGTGACGAGTTTATAAACGTGTGGTGCGTTTTCGGACAACGCCACCATACGAATGCATTGGAAGCGTTGCTCAGCAAGCTTAACAAGACAATTAAAAAAACAGCCCAATATGATCGAGATGTTAAAAGCGCTTTATACTGATGCCTCTTATTACAAAACAAGATCAGTATAAATTGAAAATAAGATACCAAGTACTCCTTTACGCCATTCAAAGGAGGCCATGCTTCGAGAAGACTTTATTCAGGAGGCAACCATGGAGCTAGTGAAAGGTCAAACAAACGTCGGTCATTTTTTAGAAAAAGTGCGGTAAAGAATTGATTTTATTTAACACTTAAACACTTGTCAATATTTGAAGCTGTGATATTGGTCGACAAGAGGTTAGTTATTTTTTCTGGTTCTGGTAAGATACCATTTTAAATGTGCATTGTTTATTTTTTTATAAAGAAACATGTTGAAGACTGTTTGTATGTTATAATAAGTTTTTAAGATTATATATTATATAGTAAGATACATAATAGTAAGAAGATATGTTGTTTGTTTGTTACCATTTTATATGTATGTATAAGTCTTTTTCATGTTGAGGTTTATAACACACAATAAAAACTGACTATTGTATAGCACTAAGCATTTTGATTAATAAGTACAATCCCTTTCATAGATGCATGTAGTTAGTACTTCACCAATTACGAGGCGTATCCTCTTATCTCCACTTACCGGGGACGATGGCACTTGATTTGTGTCATCTGGCCCGGTAAATATATCACCGGGCCAGTTAAAACTTTTTTTTCCCATGTGGCCCGGCACCGGGCCAAGTCACCGGGCCAGATGGGATACACTCAGGTTGAGAACTCCGAGTGCAGTTAAGATCCGTCTCCTCGATTTTTTTGTTATGAATTACTGTTTAGACTCATAGCACTGTATGTATGTATTAGCATATATGTATATTATAATATTATATATTATATTGGTATATATTTATATTTAGTAAATGTAATAGAATGTAATTGTGTATATTTGTATGTGTTTTTAAGTATAGGTTACTTTCTTTATTGTAAGTACACCCCCGTCCTATACATCTTTTGTTCTCAATGGTTTCCATCCTAAGGTTGCCTGGAAGAGATCGCTTTTAGCGATAAGGCTGCCACTTGTGGCACTACATCTAACTTAATATTTTTGTATTGTTATATTTTGTGTGTCTACAATAAAGCGTTGATCTATCTATCTATCTATCATTGAACCTGACTGGAATTTTCAATTTCAATAAATTTTCCATATTATTTTCAGGAAAAACTGGGACAGCATATTCGCGATGGAATCATCAAAGCCGGTCCAGCAGTTGCAGTTGTAGGAGAAGCAACGTCGCTAGTAGGAAAATAAAATTATTTAAGAGCATGTACTAAGAAAATTTTATACATAATTGTTCGATAGACCTTGATTAATATGACATTATCATCATCATCATCTACAGCCCTTTTTATACCACTGCTGGGTATACTATGCCTATGGGCCTATGTCATATGATGCCGTCTAAATTAAAATTACAGCTGGTAGACAAATTGACGTCAAACTTAAAATTTTTGAAAAACTCATTCATGAATTATTAAAAAAACTATAGTTTTTACTACTGATTCCTAAATCATGACTTTATGTGTTAATCAAGTTATATTTTAAGGATAATTTAACTAAATAGTAAATGATTTTAAATAAAAAATTTGATTCTGGTAAAGAAATACATTTTTACTTATTTATTTACTATCGTGTATATTCAGACAGACAATTCCTCGTAAATCCCGGTCCAAGCGGAAGACCAGCGCCGGCTACTGCACCAGCTGCAGCTAGCACGTATGCTGAGTTGGGCTCGGGTTCCGACAAACACATTATAACGTTGTGTTTTTTACTGTCTTTGTGTGTTTGACGAAATAAACTTTCATAAATTATTAGTATTGGATAAAGGAAAAATACTTATTGCGAAGTTCGAGTTATTGCTTCTCGTGCCAAGTCTTGATTTAAACATGCCTGTTACACAAATATTAACCTGATTGGGTGAGTGATTTTAAAAAGCAAGTAATAATAAAAAAAGTTATTTATAAAAAAAGGATTACCTACTTTCATAACGGCAGGCATATATAAACTTTATTAATTATTTCTAATTAAAAATCAAACTTCAGGACTGATTTAACGAAATTTAAACTCGTCAAGTATATAATATACTCTTTTAAACAGTTTTTTTAATCGTTGGAATTGTCTCCAAGATATCCATGTAAGACACATAAAATTAAAATATAACATAAGTTCTTAATTTTGGAAAAAGTAGATAACAAAATGATTGGAATAAAATAAACAGTTAGATCAACCATAGACTACTAGAGAATGAATTATAGACAAAATGCATATTAACATCCTAGTGTCATAAGTTTTACGAACCCATTTCTAAATAAAACAATCATTGTATGCTGATTCGTAAATAATAAAAAAAACTAGTTCTTTAAATAAACAGAATTACCAGTCGTCGCAATATAAGTAATTAACTCTGATTATAAGTCGTCGTAGCTTTAGCAGAAGGCATGGCTGTCTTGATGTAGGAAGTAATGGTAGTAATTAACTCTGATTATAAGTCATCATAGCTTAAGCAGAAAGCATGGTTGTCGTGATATAAGAATGAATAGGAGTAATTGTTATCTTGCCCAGCGCCACTCTACTCCTTTACATCACTGTAAAGGAGTAGAGTGGCGTTGGGCTAGTCACATAGCTCGCCTGACAGACAAGCTTGGGACTCGTATTCTGACATCTTGGAAAGGACCACCAGGAAACAGAAAGAGAGGTAGACCATCTGCACGATGGGCAGACGACGTTGTACAAGTGGCTAGCAAACAGAGAATGAAAACAGCAAAGGACAGGGACTCATGGAAATTTCTAGAGGAGGCCTGCAACTTCGACAAATGAAGGGTTCTTACTAACTACCCAAGTTAAAATAAGTTAATATATAAATATAAAATTAGTTTCAATATTTATTCCGATCCGAACTTTGTAAAAACATTGTATAGTTAGGCTTTTTTTATTTTTTATTTTATTATTTTTATAAGTCGTCGTAGCTTTAGCAGAAGACATGATTATCTTAAAGTAGGAAGTAATAGAAGTAATTAACTCTGATTATAAGTCGTCGTAGCTTTAGCAGAAGGCGTGGTCGTCTTAAGGTAAGAAGGTTCCTCGCAATGACCGTCATCGTGGAGTCTCCAACTAGCTGCCTCCTAAATAAAAAATTCTTCTGTTTAACAAAAAGTCTTTTTAAAACAATTTATAAATAGTTATTTTTAAAAATGTTATGCGCTGTAACCTTATTTTTTAATTATTTTGATTTAAAAACCAAATTTCTGGGGAAATTTGATAAAATTAAAAAGAAACTAAGTACATGTGAAGCACCATTTCATACAAAAAATAATTAAATCTTAGCAACAAAAAGTTGACTAGAGCAGGTACCTATCTCCTTCTCGTAGGTGAGTCGGTAAAAATAAATTTATTTTACATAACTTCAAGTCATTTTCAAACTGTCAGTATGTATAACTACCTACTATTGAATACTATGTATTAAAAATAAGTAGGTATATGTACCTACTTATTTTTGATACGTAATAAACGCTTTGCTTCTTTCTTTTTAATAAGAAGATTTCAAAAACCTATTAACTGTCTGCATTTCTGGAACAATATGTCCCTAAGTATATCGCGAGTCAGATACCAATGTATAAAAATATATGCACACTTAATATTATGTACCTACTTATTCCTTAGAAAATCAATCCAAGTTTCTTTACTTCACTTACGATTGCTTTGAAAAAATCGCTTGCAGGCTTTGCTGATACCACAGTTATTATTGCAATGACAGCAAACACATAAGTAATACCATTAATAATATACATTATTATAGGTATTAAGATTAAATACTAATTCGTTACTACGAGAGTTATACTACACATATGATATACCAAAACCGAGAGACTTCGTCTTTTATACTTCACGATATTATTTTTTTACTTACCCTATCTAATTAGGGTCATATAGGGCGTAAATGATAACAGTTTTCTGTTCAAATAAATGCTGCACAGACTCGCACGAAATGTGTTGCGTTTGGACTTTAATTGAGGGAACTAACTATTGGGTGTGGAATTCGTTAATTCCGTTTTTATATTTTTATATTAGTCGTGCTATCACGTAAAGTTAGCAATGATGATGGGACACACGTGAGAGCAAATAAGGTTTGGTTTTGACATAGTAAAAGCGGTGAACTTGCAGTTATGGTTTACTACTCGTAGCACCCGCAGCGATGCCAGCGACGTAAACTTTTGCCGTTAATTTATTATTTTAAAAATTCGAATAGATTAGATAGAACGTATTTCTGGAGAATAAATCTGAAACGACTAACAAAAGACTTGAAACGCACAGTATTACGTCGTTTACTGTCTATCGTAGTATGTGATCTCGATGTTTGTATGACGCAGGTATAGATCCCGCATCAATTCAAAGTTTTAATATAAAACAATGCAATAAGATCAATGCGTGAGCGCAGCGAGCGTGAATTTTTTTTACATTTTTATGTATCGCAAGCACTCATGACTCTTGTATTACGTTTCGGAAAGATGGTCGAAGCGCTTGTTACTCACTTGGTAAAATATGAAGTTCATTTGAACTGTCAAATGCGGAGCATGGCGGAAGAGATAATTTATCTTACGTAAAAAATATTGACATATAAACTTTTTTTCATTGATATTTCCTATATTTTAATAGCCTATAGCACTCTCCAGGTCTTTAAATATATCTTTGCAAAATATCAAGTCTATAATAAGTGTGGGGATTTGACATAAACCATAACTGCATACACTTGGTTCACTCCACGGTTTTGATCGCTTACTCAACGCAATAGCGATATAAATATTACTTTACCATTGGATCGCTTGGAAGTTGCAAGTATATCGATTTCTTCTAAAACTAAAATATCGGTCAGAGGACAAACAAAAATATATTTTTTACAGCTAAAGCAGAGTTGCTTGCCTAGCTGTGTAGGTTCTAATTATAACTTGACTGACTCGCTCGGTCAATTATCAGATAACCCTCCTTTTTGATATGTCGTGTTCGGGTAACAAGATGGCAAGGTCAAAGTTGACATGTGTATGTAAAGACATAAAAAGAAATAAATATGATATTTTTTTTAAAATTTATTTACGATAAGGTTATCACAGGAATTCAGAAATTTTGTATTATGCGAACGTGTAACAACAAGTGTTCAAAAAAAAATTCAAAAATGCCGTCTGTAAGAACTTAACAAATGATATCGCGGGTTGCAGCTAATATAACCTATGACCATTTGCAGGTAAAGAGAATCAGCAGGCGAGAAGAATCTATCGACACGACTCACATAAAAATACGACAAGCCGTTTAGAAAGGCTCTAGGGCGTGACAAAGAAATATGCATTCATACACTCAAAAAACATAACCCTCCTCTTATCGCAGACGGGTAAAAAATATTAAAGGTCAATATAAGTTATGTATCTTTATCTAATAGTATTATGCTTTACTATTTTATTATGTACTCCTTGACTTCCATCATGCTAGTCAAATGCGACTTTACGTATTTTTCAAGGACTGTAGTTTTTTTTGACAAACAGGATTCTTCACGATTTTTTTCTCATCGTAATAGCAAGTTGAAGTCTAATCTGTACATAGTTGAAACCCGGGACCCGGGAATAAACCGTTCTCTCACAACGCAATAAGATGTTTGTCTAAGTAAATACCCAAAAATTGCATACATTTCACATCTTCAATCTCACTATTATCATGTTTACTCGTAATGTCGAGTTTGAAAGGTTTGCATTTATAAGTATCAAACTGCATAATTTTTGTTTTATTGAGATTTCCTTTAAGACTATAAATTTAATATAAGATATACTACAAGTGTTATAGATACTATTTTGTCTTTCGTATTATTTATGTCAGATTCAAATTGTTTAACATCTTCGACATTGATTTCAAATATTAACTTAAAATTATTGCAGAAGGCATTTGCTACAATTCAGTCTATTATACTCGTAGAAGTGAGCAGTGGTAAATATATCTTACTAAAGTAATACGTAAGTATTATTACTTACGTCATAAAAAATTGCATTTGTTACTTTATCTTTAACATGTGAATCGTAATCAGGATCACTAAAAATAGGTATAACAAGTAAATTTTATTATTAAAATGTTTGATCAGTTTCATTAGAATTCATTTCTCGCAAGTAGCTATTTATATTTGATATAAGTAAATCCCCTTTTCCGCAAACTACAATCAAATAAAGGGGAACCACAGGTCGTCTTTGTTTATATTGATACCAGCCACATACATGACCTAAGTGAACTTTTATCGGAAACCGTACATGTTAATGTAACTTGTAATACGTTGTATTTATGACTCATTATCCTCTACACTTACTATTCACGCGTTATGTCTTTAGTACCTAAGTATAAAACCTGAACAAGCTTCAAGTTGAGCATCATTTAAAGTTTTGACACTGCAAGAGACAGACGTCCCAACGAGTACTAATTTTGAAATTTTAAAGAAAGTTCCAAATTCAAATTTTGAAAATGAATTCCATTCAGATCGTTTTCTTCGTTTGCTTGTGCGTATTGATGGTTTCCACGACGGTTTCGGCTGATAACTTTTTTAAAGAGCTGGTAAGTTACACACACCTTTGCCGCCAAAAAATACTCTGCAAATGTTTTTGTGTTCCGGTTTGAAAGGCAGCAATTATTCCGCCATTACAATATTGTTCGTCCTCTTAAGCTCTAGAGTTTGTAAACTTTTAAAAATATTTATGTCAAACGCTCTCAGCACAGTTGGTTAAATTACGAAGTCCAACGCAGTTGTTCTTTCTTTTTGTCAGTAGGAGTTTGTCCCCTAATGACAATTTAATTTATAATTTTAACCTGGCTTGTTTAGTGGAAGAAACTTAACTTAATAATTAATTCAACCAATTTTCATAATTATATATTAATAGCTTTTATTTTTTTTTCTTTCAGGAGGGCATTGGCCAAAGAGTTCGTGACGCCATTATCAGTGCCGGACCAGCTGTTGACGTCATTAACAAAGCGACTAGAATTGGGAAACATGATGACGATGATTAACTTTCTTTTTAATAAACGCGTCTCAATATTGAGCGTCTTTTGTCTTGCTTTGGCACATGACGTTCTCTAACGGATAAAACGAGACAAAAGTTACTCGAAGTTTAAACGCGGGTATTAATAAGACAGTATAATATATCTACAAATTTCGAAATAAGACATCTGAATATTAAGCAAGTGACTCGTTTTTTACTAATGATTATATTTCCATATTTTTAGCATATCATAGAAGGATAAAACAGCACGTTATGAACAACCATCTTAACAATTAAATAACAACTTCAAAAAAGAAAACCTTTTTTTGTAGCTAAATACCTATTAATTATATTACTCAGTCATTTGTTTACTTAGTTAGTGTATAATTCTTGTATTTTTGATCTAATTAATTTGTGCAAATAATATTACAGTTCAATATTATTCAATTTTATTTTTCGGATGATTATGTTTTTGTTTTGGATTCCGTCGTGATAGTTAAGATTCTGTTAAATAAGTTGATACTGCGCCTTTAAAGAAAGTTGTTACTGTGGCTAAGGGGGTAATTACACTCATCCTAAGGAACAACTTTCACTATGTTACTAACAATAAATTCAAGAAAAAAAAACACTGCAGGTTCATACAAAAAGTTGATCGGTCTTCAATCATCAACAAAATGTTTGAAACAGCTGAGTTTTTTTTTCGAATGGAGTTGCTCCCATTGTGTAAGTTGTTGCTTAGTGGCTTAGTGTGTACTAGCCGATAACCCTGTATACGTTTTTGTTTAAATACCTAATTCTAAGTAAAATTTGTAATACCATAGCAATAATTCCAGTGACATTTTGATGAAATAAATAAAGAACTGGATTAAAAAAACCTTAACTTTATTTTTAACCGACTTCAGAAAGTAGTAGGTTCTAAATTCGTTGGAGCTTTTTTTATGCGTAGTTGCCGATTTTTTAAAGATGACTGGACCAATAATAGTTTATTTTGTTAGAAATTTGCTGTATTTGAATAATTTCCAATTAGTAATGTTTTATCAAAATCGGGTTAGTTTAAAGTTTTTATTTAACTTTTAATTTGCTCACAGTACTCATACATAAATGATATTATTGTAAGGTTAGTTTTGCCTGTTATTTGCAGTCATTTTTACTTGTTTAAAGTTTTACATGTACATAATAATATAAATTTTTAATATTGTTTCTCACTTTTAAAGAACAGCTCTAAAAACTGTCTATTAAGAGGAAAATTAATAAAATTCAGACCCTTGTGCACTAACGTTCATTCTGAGAATTTGTTCAGAGCTAGAGTTAAAATTAGAATTGTTAGTACTACTTATAAACTATTTAATATTACTGAAAAAAAATCTTATGGAACTCAATTGATTGATTCACCTATGTAAAGCAGCCCCGGGATGTTGCCGGGTTATGTGGGTTTGTACCCACTAAAACCGCCTCGGTGGACCTGTACTTGACGAGGTCTCTAGTATCTCAAAATGAACGCACCGGAGCCTTCATGCACTTCGCATCTGCACGTCCTGAGAAACATGTTTTCTCATACATCAGCGTGAGCCACATCATGCTATGGCCTTCCCTAGATCCGCTGAGTAAAGATATCCAAGTCCCAAATTTGGCTACCTGCGGACTTAAAGCTGGTCGCTTTTTACGACGGGCAGGAAATACCGAAAACATATTCTAAGACCGTTTGCTGGGAAAATTCCCTACCTAGTGTGCTGGGTAAAAGTGCACTTCAATTCAATTCAAAAGTTTAGTGGAAAGTATGATACTCTTAGACTTTGGGACCTCCTAGCTCACCATTGTTCAAATTAACAACTAAGTTTTTACGATTATTTCTACACAAGTGTAACAGAGAGGTGTAACAATACTTAAGGGCGTTAGTCTACCAATCCAGGTGAACCCTGCGTAAAATAAAATTATGAAAAATTGGAAAAAAAATTAGGTTCTCCATACAAAAATTGGTCTCTTGGAGAACACAATATTTTTTTCACAAAATTTCCAAAATTATGCTCTATAATGGTTTCAGTTTGATAAGTATACTAACACCGTTATGAATTTTCACATCTTTCTGTTACACGTTGTACAAATCAATCGACCCAACCGTTTTTTTTAAATATATGGACCCAACTACAAAATTATAAAAATTATCCATATCGATCCAGGCTTCCAGAAAAACCGGAGAACATACTTAAGAAAACCAGAAGAATCGAGTACCTCCTTAATTTCTCAAACAGGTTAAAAACTTCTTAGAGCCTTATATTTTTTACACTAAGGACGTGACAAAGTATTTTACTTATTTTGGCCCACAAATTCCTTTTATACCTGACTTGAGTATTTTCCTCACGCGTCTGTCCCGAGAAAGTTTTTCCGCTCACTTAACCAAGTTTTGAACGTAATCCGTTTAGCGTACCTATGGTTGGCGACAAAATATAAAATCAAAATCTGCTAACAAACAAAAACACTTCTTTCCTCAAGTATTTTCAAGGAAAAAAGTATTTGAAATTGCATTGCATACTTTATACCTTTAAAATATTCTTAATATTATAGTTACGATTAAGGTTTCACCCGACTGCGAAAGAAGTGATGTTTTTTGAATATACGAGTATGTGTGTATGTATATTTCTTTGGCACGCCCTAGAGCCTAAACGGCTTGTCGTATTATTATGCGGTGTCAATAGATTCATCTTCACCTGCTATGGTCATAAGCTATACTAGCTGCATCCCACAATTTCCTTTGTTAAGATACGTAGGTTTAAAGTTTTTAACCGCTCATATGAATTCGTCTCGCTAATGACGTTACACACGTAGTTTTTCCAAAACGACAAATCAAAAGACGCATAATTTTAAAATTCATACCCACCGCTAACTAACGAAAGGGAGTTTTCCCGCGTTCGCTGAAAAAATGGCGTCTCTGTCTGTGTATTTATTTCAAAACGTTCACTAAATTCTGCAAGTTTTATGTGTAATATTGGTGATTTGTTAACCGTCAATGTCTCGTTTATGTGCTCAAGTGTAAACAAGCATAAAGCGGTAGGGATTTTAAAAGGGTCTCTATGGAGATTCCCAGCGAACACGAAAACCACTTTATCCCGTCTTTATATCGTTTGCCTACACTTGCACACATAAACAAGACATTAATCGTTAATAATACACCAATATTACACATTAAAACTTCCAGCATCGCTAGTTTTGCAATAAAGACACAAGACAAAGTCTCAATTTTTTCAGCTAACGCGTTAGAAGTCGTATAGTTAAAGTTTGTTAGAAAGATTCACAGATGGTACCAACCGCACAATCCCTGGCCGGCTGACATCCTACATTTTATTAAATCAAGCCACAGAATAAAATATATTAATTTCGATAAGGTTCCATCCATATACATTTTTAACATATTTGTTTAATCTACATACATAACTTTATGAAATAATTACACGTGTTAAACTATGTAAAGAATTTTTACTGCATTTTAATAAATATTTTTTTAGTATAAAAGCATCCATATTTCGTCAGATAATCATTCTAACATTATTTGCTTATATAGAAGGCTGTTCTATAGAAGTACATTTGATTTTAAAATATGAATTTCACAAAAATAATTTTATTTATCTGCGTAGCATTGTGTGCGATGGCTACAGTGTCGGCGAAACCAGGATGGAATCCATTTAAGAAAATAGTAAGTAAAAATCCTAGAACGCAGCACGGCTTCCGACAGGAACGATAGAGGTTCCAGTGTTTATAATTAAATACTTAGTCAGAGGAGACACCACCTGAGTTATTTTTAATTATTCATTTAAAAATAAAATATTATTTATTATGAAAAAATTTGATCATTTTTAAAATATTATGAATCGCGTTATAGAGTCATAATGTCGCATAAAAGATATGCTAAGACAATATTTTGTTTAACTACTGATTTTTACGGATTTCGCAAAAAAGGAGAAGGTCCTTAATTCGACCGATTGGAAATTGTTGTTTCCGCTTTTACCGATTTAAAAAAAAAATTTTGTTTGTAAGGGTCCTCTCCTATATTCTCTATAGTCATCTGAAGTGATCCAATATACATTTTCTCAAACGATTTTGGGTTCTCAATCGGTCAAATCCCAACTTTTTACTGGATTCAATACAGTTATGGTGTGTGATGTATTTGTTGATGTTGCATGTCATCCACAACATAGGAGAAATAAAGTCTAACATAGCTATGAGTGTGAACCCTGTTTATTTGTAGCGATGATAGCCAAGTGGTTAATGGGGTTGATTGCCGTGCGAGAGGTAAGAGATTCGATCCTACGAAACGCAATGAGAGCCTGAGCTACTCGTACTAGTGAAGGAAAACATCGTAAAAAAACTAAAGCATGGTGTTTTCAACCCTTTCATGTCGATGAAATATTTCGCACTACACCTACTAGATAATTATTTATTTAAAATTCTGTAACATCCATATTTTTTTGATGTACCCAGTGTCACTCTCGTGACTAAGACGAATCTATTGACACCACTCACATAAAAATACGACAAACCGTTTAGGCTCTAGGGTGTGCCAAAGAAATATACATACATACACTCGAAAACCATAACCCTTCTTCTTTTTAGCAGTCAATATAACAAATCAGCGAGAGCTCGCGTTTTTTTGTCATATTCATTTTGAGGTGAAATAATAGTTTTGAATATGTTTTCTTTCTTTATTTTCAGGAGAAGATAGGTCAGAGAGTTCGTGATGCAGTCATATCGGCAGGTCCAGCGGTTGACACTATTGCAGCTGCAGCAGCTATCGGGGGCAGAAAGTAGACACTCACCGTCTAAATGTCTCTTGTTTCTCTATTACAAATACTATATTTATGAAAATAAAAAGATAAATAATAAACTTTGTTTGCATTTAGAATTAGCTTATAAGGGGCTATATTTTAGTTTTTAATGTTCTTGATTTCTCGGAGACTTTATTTTATCAAATTTGATTTGGTTTGATTCTTAAATCGAAATATCTGAAAAAAAAACTATCGGCGCCTGGTGTAATGGAAGTTGGTAGACAAATGTTTATTATTTTTAATAATTTTAATGTATATATAAATATATATATATATATATATATATATATATATATATATATATATATATATATTATATATTATATATATAATTATAAATATATATATAAATATATGTATATATATATTTATAATTATTTGTATCACTTGTTTGTCATGATGTGACCAATAAACCCCCCTACCTCTAGGGGTGTACTACCCCCTTCGGCTTAGTACACCCCTTGGTAAGTAATAACCTAGTATAATAAACCGTGTCAGTCAACTTGTAAAATTCCTTAAATACCTACTTTATACATATTTACCATAAAATACTTTTGAAGTTCCACTAAAAATATCAAAATATCCTCACAAAATAATTTATTAAAGTACATTGGCACATAATGATATTCACAGCACAAATAAATTAAGATCTTAATCTATGGTAATACAGTCTATTTTCCAATAGCTTTTGCTTGGCCGACCACTTGAATTGCTGGACCGGCTTTGATGAGGCCATCTCGCACGTTCCTGCCGACTTTCTCCTGGAAATAGAAAAGAAAAACATTAAAAATTGTCCAAAAAAATGTATTTGTTATATATATTTTATATACATTAGGAATACTGATGTTTAAGAGAAAATCGGGATTGAGAAAAAGTTGGTGTTGCAAAATATTTTGTAATACGAGTAATAGTCGTTAATAAGATAACTAATTGTCTGAGTAGAAATTTAATAAAAAAGGCGAAAAAGTAACAATCAAAAAATTCAACTATCTATCACGATTCATGAGATACAAAAGCCTGGTGATAGACAAAATGTCAGACTGATACGAGTACTGAAATCATAGTAATAAGGTAACTTTTGGGCACGGAACCTTAAAAACCATTCTCTTGAGACAACTAATAAAATAATATTTATAATAAGAACCTACAATTTTCTTAAATATTTTCCATTTAGGCTCCGGCGCAGCCGCGACCGACGCTAGCGCCACCAAGCAAGCAAACACGAACATGAACAACTTTGAGAAATTCATATTTTTAAATTTAGAATTGTTTTTACAACTGACTATTATTTAAAACTGATCGTATTAGCTTCGAATTTCGAATGATGCATTACTTAGCTAACGGGCTTTATAAATACGTTTAATTTTACCAACCGACTGCGGTCTCTTCTCTCAGCTTCGTTAATTTTATTTTCTGTACTATAGGAATCATTTTCCTTAAGCAAATAGTTTGAGAGACGCATGCGTTAGTTGGCAGAGATAACGGGGTTCCGTAAGGCCTCAAAGGGGAGTCCCTGAGTCTGGAAGCTTTGTGAAGTACCTATAAATTAACTGAATTCCAATCTTGAAGTGATGTTTTGTCAGACTTAACGATTTTAAATGTTTTGCCTAAATAAGATAATATAACAAAAAAAAAAACGTAAAACGGAGTAACAGCTATAGTCCTACTAACAATACTTACATAGACCGCCAAAGTACCTACGACCTTCTTAAAAGACGTAACTAAAACTAACTAAGTTCCATAGGCCAACGGAAGTGCTCAGTTGTAAATGCTACTCATCGGTCACCCATCCATAACCGCTACGACGCTGCTTTACTAACGGCGGTCAGTAGTCAAGTCTGTTATTTGAATTGCCTCAGAACTATATTTTTCTAGAAATATATAAATAGCCTAGTGTTCCTTAGTAATATTAGCTTTCTAATTAAGGTAAAAGAGTTTTTGGAATCGATACAGTAGTTTTTAGATTTATTCGTTACATAAAAAAATACAAACCTTTCCATGTTAAAATATTAGGGAAAACAGGTAAATACGTCCTAAAAAAATATTGCTTGTTTTACAACGGCCACACTAGTTACTGGGCTTTTTCCTAATGTATCTAAAAAGCCATTAGACATGAAGGTATATTTCACCTGTAAAGTTAGAGCAGATTTCATAATATAAAGGCAAATACGCCCCTCACTACCTTCAACAAGTTGAATCTTTCAGAATATTCCTGTAAATGCTTAAATAGTTCACACTCATTCAAAAACATAACGTTAGTTAAATAAAAAACCAAAATAGTATTCAACAACTTATGTCGAGTCACAATGCGAAAAAAAAATTGAAAGTTGTTTTTTTCTCGTAAATGGAACGCAGCCGCTCGCCTTAATGAATTCAAGTGCACCTGCCATCAATGGTTCACCAGAATAATTTAATTTGGTAGATCCGTTTGCTTTCTAGTGCAGGGACGTATTCCCTAATAGGGCATTTTTCACCATATTACCTTATTGTGGACACCAGACAAGCTGACCCGGCAAACAATGTTACTTTTTTCAGTATACATTTTTTCCCGTTACATTTTCCGGTGTTTTGATAAATATTATCATTTTCATATTCATTTATTGGCAAAAAAAATTACACGTCAAACATAGTAGTTACAATATCATCATAACACATTGTAAAACAAAATTCTTAAATATAACTAAGAGTACTAGTGTACTATAGTCTAATAATATTATAGATACAAAATAATTAAATAAAATAAAAAAATTGCTCATAAATTACAATCATTAAAATAATCTTCTGAGTAATTTGTACCCAACAAATTCATCAAAATCGTAGACCGCCTCCTCGACAAGCCAGCGCTTTAGGCGAGTCTTAAACGACATTAGGCTAGAAGCTGCAATGACGTCATCAGGCAACTTATTATATACAGACGTTGGGTCCGTCTGTATACATGTGTATTATAATAGTTTAACATGGCTCAGACGAATTCAAAATATTATATATCTTTAAATTGGTTCATTCGTTCTTGTCTTATAAATGGTGAAACTAATCAGATTTTCCTTTTTTAGTAATGATTTAAGTTAAGTAATTAATACACGATAAAGTTTTATGGCACAAACCCTGTCTTACTCAGCATGATTTTGGTTGAGCACAACCAGCGTCGATCTTCAGTTAGTGCCGGCAGTGACGTCACGCACATGCATTTGTTACTAAAATTGTTGTAAATGTTGCACATTTCCACGCATATTTTGAATAAAAAGTGTGTGTTGTTGGTTTGTTTGTTCTTCTTCTAATAATCAAATAAGATACAGATTAAGAAGTTTTTTGCAAAGAGATAGTTCAAGGTCACTCTTTTCTTTATCGGTAAAACTTTTTTGAATTAGGCAAAGCCGTGGTTAAAAGTGGGTTTTAGTATAATTTATATATCTATCATATATTTAAATCTGACTAACTGTCAAAGTAAATGTATAATAGATATTGTCCTGAACAAGTCTGTTGCAGAGATCGTCTAGATTTTATCATTTCGGTAAAATCAAAAGTTAACAACTTTAAATCAAGAAGTGATGATAGCCGTATTCAATATAACTAGGGCCCGTAGATATAAATTATTTATGTTAATTTATTTTTATCAAAGTTAAACTCGAAAGCCTTGAGTATCGTCGAAAAGTGGCTAGCCTATCGGTTTTTACCCGACTGCATGTGCAGTATGTATATTTTTTCGCATGCCCTAGAACGGCTTGTCGTATTATTATGTGAGTGGTGTCAATAGATTCGTCTTAGTCGTGAAAGTAAAACTGGGCACATCGAAATTAAAAGAAAAAGAAACAAAAAAGGGGTTTTTATTGCCGTATAAGTATATCGAGGGTATTAAAATAAATAACTTATATGTTTTATTGGAGTGTGGAATAGGAAATGCTAATTTTAAGATACACAGGTTTAAAGATTTAGCAGTTGGGCTTTCGGTGATTTGGAATTACATAATTTAATTCTTTCACTCCACAAATTTTAGATTAGTAAAGATACTGTAAGAAGCCATCGGTACATGATAGAGGTTCCACGAACTTGCACAATATGCTTTGCGTCTTCTTTTATTGTGCCAACTTCCAGGTTGTGGAATTCGCTGCCTGGTTCAATATTTAGTCAAATTTCTTCTAAACCTATTTGAAAAAATACTTAGGGAGCTCCATAAAAATAATAATATCAAAATATTCTTATATAATAATTTATTTACATTGGCACATATTGTTAATCACAGCACTAATAAATTAAGAACTTATTCTAAGGTAATACAGTCTACTTTCCAATGGCTTTTGCTTGGCCGACCACTTGAATCGCTGGACCGGCTTTGATGAGACCATCTCGCACGTTCCTCCCAACTTTCTCCTGTAAAACAAAATAATAATTAGTACTGAGCATCAAAAATATTTTTTTTAGTGGATGTATTAAGTACACACTAGAAATAATTTTTACTTGCGATTAAGAAAATAATAAAAAACTCAAATATTAAGATATATTATTATACATTTTTTAATAATATATCAGGGTTATAAAATGAACTGTGTACTGAGCGTAATATTTAAAAATTTCTTTCAGATACATTTCCTTTTATATTGATGTTGAATAAATATTGTATAAAATTAGGTACCTACTTGATAATGAAATTATTTATCATTATCGAATGCTTAAATGTGTTAATAAAAATTGACTTATAAAAGCGAAACAGTAACAATTTAAATCTGTATTATTAAAAAAAAAAAAAAATTAAAATACTTACAATTTTCTTAAAGATTTTCCATTTAGGCTCCGGCGCAGCCGCGGCCGACGCTAGCGCCACCAAGCAAGCAAACACGAACATGAACAACTTTGAGAAATTCATTATTATTTTCAAATTTAGAATTGTGTTTACAACTGACTGTTATTTAAAACTGATCGATGTTAGCTTCGAATTTCGAATGATGCATTACTTAGCTAACGGGCTTTATAAATACGTTTAATTTTACCAACCGACCGTCTCTTATCTCCGCTTCGTCAATTTAATTTCCTGCACTATAGGAGTCATTTTCCTTAAGCAAATAGTTTGAGAGACGCATGCGTTAGTTGGCTGAGATAACGGGGTTCCGTAAGGCCTCAAAGGGGAGTCCCTGAGTCTGGCAGCCGTGTGAAGTACCTCGGAAAAATTGAATTTTGATCTAGAAGTGATTATTGAATTAGACTTACAATTTAAACACATAGTCCATTGAAATGTTAAATTTTTTAGGCCTTACCTTGCGTTTTTTAGAGGACGCAATTTTATTTTTTTGATGTGTAGGGGGGGTAAGTGTAAAGCTAAAATCAAGTTTGTGGGGTCGACACCCTTGTCCCACGGCCGCCATCTTGAAAATAGGGGTTGAAACGATTTTTACGATATATCTCTTAAAGTATTTATCTGATAAAAAAATTTTTTGAACGTTTTTTGTTGCAAATTAAATTCTCTATAATTTTGGTCCAGTAATTTTTTGTCGTAAAACTATAAATAAAAAAGTTAGAAGTGAAAATGTTCAGAAATTCGAGAATTTTTTTTTTATTTTTCGATATAACTTTTTTTATCATTTTACGAAAAAACGATATCAGACCATTTTTGCAGATAGTTTTTTAAGGAACAACTTTTATATGCAACATTTTTTCATTAAGTCAATAGCTAAGGTTTTACAGCGCTCCGAAGTGAGTACTATTTTTCAGTACTCTTAACTATACATATTTTATACGTGGGTACTAATAATGTGTCATCAGTTTTTTTTTTTTTTTATTATAATTCTTTTAATTAGTAATTTTGCAATGTTATTAATAATTAATTATTAATTATTGACTTTTCCTCACCACCCAACGAGGTAGAGTCTGGAGGCGCGTTTTTTTTTTTTACGTGGTATCCCCAATAGGCCTAATCCACGGTGATTTTATAAATTTGAACTACTCCATCCTCGGTCTTTTCGATGGACCAGGCTGCGGCTCAGCATCTGATCGGTTTTCTGTTTCAACCCCTATTTTCAAGATGGCGGCCGTGGGACAAGGGTGGCGACCCCACAAACTTGATTTTAGCTTTACACTTACCCCCCTACACATCAAAAAAATAAAATTGCGTGCTCTAAGAAACGCAACCCCAAATGTAACTTTTCAATGGACTAACAGTAGTTAGACCGCCAAAAGACCTTCGGCCTACGTTAATACACGTTAGGTCAAATAAAGTTAACTAAGACTAAGTTCCTTAATTACACGTGTTTTCTGGCCAACGGAAGTGCTCAGTTGTAAATGCTACTCATCGGTCACCCATCAATACATACATGAGATCTGCCTTACGTAGCATTCAGTCCTATTACATGGTCAAGTCTAATATTTGAATTGACTCACCCGTTTTGACATAGAATAAGCAACAGTAACATAACAGTAAGTAATAAATACAAGCTGATAAGGCCGCCTCTTGTAGCACTATATTTTGTAAGGTTTTTCTCTTGTATTTTTTTTTATTTTTTTTGTGTGTCTGCAATAAGAATTGATCTATATCTATCTATCACAGTTACCTACTATTAAACTAAATATAATATTTAATACCAAATGTAATCTATTCTTAGTCGAAATGGCAATTTTGGCACAATGTACATAATTGTTATTGGTCATATGGTGGTTGTATACAAACATGACATATTTCCTTAAATACGCCCACTTTTTTCTCTTTCAAATTAAACACATTTATAATGAAATTATATTTATTTATTACGAACTAGGTATTTAGTAATTCATTAGTTTTTGACTAAATTGTCGGTTTTTAAAACTATAAAAAAGGACGTTTTCCTCAAGGGCACCGAGAAAAATACCCTATACTTATTAAGTAACTGACAAAATAATAATAATAAAAGAAAATCAACATATATTTGCAAAAGCTATTTATTGTTCCTTTTGCTGTCGCACATTGTAACGGCCACACTTGTTACTGGGCTTTTGCCTGATGTAAACCTATCTTAAAGTAATTTAATTTAAATTGGGGCATGTTCCACCTATGGAATCGGATCGTGATTATAAAATAAAGACAAATACAGAATATTCCTGTAATATAATAATATTATTGAGCTATGTGATATTCTTTCCGTGGCGCTGCCGTCGCGAGCATAATTGGCTCTGCTAAATAATTAACGAAAAAATACTTAAACATATTAGTTAGCTTCTTTTTTTAGTTGAGTGTGTAGATTAAGTTGTAAATACCAAGTGACAGTGTTATCTTGCATTGATATTGAGTGCAACTTTCCAAAATAACAAATATAAAGTGAAAACGCCGCAGCACAAGAACATCATTTTGATGTTCTAAAATTGCGATAGTAAACATAATAAAGTGCATGAAATTGATAAAACATAAATAATAAGACCATTTAATGAGGAAATAGTGTTAAAAACAATTAAATAATAACAAAAATTGTAAATTTAAGACTTTAAAATCACACCAACCCTCATTTGAAAATAAAAAGTGACAAAACATAAACAAAGTGCAGTGAGTGGACGGTACCAGTGACTCATCTCTAACGGCCATAAACAGCTTACAACAATCCGGTGTATCATACGACACGCAATTTCGCCTCAACGTGTAACCGCCGATCAGTGGAGTTGTGCGAGCCGCCGACTGAGAAAGTGGAGGCCTGGGTTCAACTCGCACCGCAAGTAGATTATTTTTGCGTTTAGATTTTTTTACATTTAACGTCGCCGCCTTCGTTGTTACTAAAATAAAATGGATTCACAGAACATTATGGATAACTCGGGCTGGAACAATGTGAATTTTAGATCACGACAACCGCAGAGGGCTAGTTCTTTAGGTAATCTGACTGACTCTTCTTTATTCGAGTCTACAAGAATTAGTTTTCCTTTAATGAATCTAGACCAAACTCAAAACGACTTCTGCCTAAAACAAAAAATACAAGATTTAGAAAATCGTTTATTATCGGCTAATAATGAAATTGAAAATTTATTGCTCGAAAATGGAACAATCAAAAAAGAACTAGGAAGATATAGAAAACAAATAGATTTATGTAAACGACTTGACTACGGTGATTTTCAAAATACTCCAATTGCAGGGAGAAAGAGAAAACGGCTGCGTATCTCGCTGGGGCCGGAAGATACCCCCTCTTCTTCTTCCACAAATAGATTATCAACTATAGAACATCCAAAAAATGTTTATGAAAATCAGCGAGAAATAATAAAAGAGTTAAATGAACAAATAATACAACTACAGCAATGGTTAGCTGAAGAAAAATGTAAAAATAATACCAATTACATCCAGAGGAAAAAATGTCGAAGTTCCCACCTACGTAATAAAATTACTGTTTTAGCAAATAATCATAAAAAACCAAGATTAACTTCGGCAAGACAGCAGAGAAAATTCAGTGCAAAAATAACAAAACTTCAAAAAGAGTGTAAAAAAGTACAATTAGAGAATAAACAATTACAACATCAAATTCTAGAATTACAACTTAAGTTTGATCAACAACAAAAAACTAATTTTAGTTCAGAAAATATAGAAATTAAACATCGGTTAAAAAATGCAACGACCTGTGTACAGGAGACTAAGGAAATAACGAAGACACAAGCAAGAAAAACAACAATATTTTCAGACATCACCGGAAAAGGATTAGCATCTAGAATTGCAAACCACATAGGAAATAATCATTTGACAAATTATTGTCTGCCAGGAGCCAGCTATGACAAAATTTTAGAAAATTATCAAAAACAATCAAATTGTCTTTCGAAAGAAGACACAGCTATAATAATTGTAAGTAAATACGAACAGTCGCTCACAAAAAAAGGCGGATACGTAAAATTATTAAAAGAATTAATAGAAAAAAGGGACAGATCTTTCAATGTTATAATATTCGGATTAAGCTATGACAAAATTAATGATTTAAATATATACCACATAAATAAAGAAATAGCATTTTTAGCGCGTATGAACAAAAATGTTAAATACGTTGATCCCAATATGAAGGACAATCGTGGAAAACTCTACAGCTATAGCTCGATGAAAAAATTTATAACACAAACAATCGTTGTATCAGTTCTGTCTAAACAATTCCAAGGATCATCTACACTTAAATTTATTGAATATCAGCATGAATCAGACAGTATTACATATCAGAGAAATACGAAGAATTTTCAAATCAATCCTCCCGTAATAGTGACATCGTAATTCTACATGCGAACATACAAAGTATTCACAAAAAATATTTAGCAATTGAAGATTTGCTAAATGATTATGAATGTGACGTATTATGTCTGACGGAGACATGGGGTCAAGACGAACGAGTACATACGATGGTGATTAGTGGATTTGAACTTGCGGCATATTTTAATAGGAAATTTTTTATGCACGGCGGTACTGCTATTTTTATCAGGAATAATTTAGAATATAAGGTTAGGAACGATATAAACAAAATTTCTTTTGAGATGAATTTTGAACTTACTGCAATAGAACTTAGATCTTCAAAAATAATCATAATATCAGTTTATAGACCCGATAAAGATATTAACTTATTTTTTGATTTACTAAAAAAATTATTACATAAACTCCACCACGAAGGGAAAAAAATTGTACTTGCTGGAGATTTCAACTTAAATATATTAAAAATTGATAAAAATATAAAAATGTTTTTAAAAATAAATGACGATTTTAATTTTAAAATAATTTTGAATGAACCGACTAGAATAGAGAAAACTAGTGCTACATGTATTGATAATTTTATTGTAAACTTTGACGAATGCACAGGAGATGTATTGAATCGTAAACTAGCGGATCACAAAGTAATTAGACTAACAATTTCGATCAGTAAACGTAAGACTTTATCAAAAACAATTGCATTTTCTCGGCAAATATCTGTTAATAATATAAATTATTTCAATTTCTTACTAAATCAGGATTTCATACATTTAAAAAATCAGATCGTACTATGTAAAGAACCAAATTCAAGAATGAATATTCTACAGGACGCGATTAGATTTTATTACGACGTAGCTTTTCCAAGAAAAAAACGTGTAGTACGTAATAGGGTTACCAAATATACAACCAAAGGAATAGATATCTCAAAAAATAATTTAGCTAAGATGGAAATGATGCAGGAATCACACCCAGATAAAGAAAAGTTAATGTATATAAGAAAATACAAGAAAATTTTGAGAAAAGTTTATGTAGCAGCTAAAAAGCTACAATATAACCACAGAGTAAGAACTTCAGGAAATAGAATAAGAGAATCATGGAAGATTGTGAACGAACAAATCCGATATAATAAGAAACAGGTAAACAATAAAGGCGTAAAATTAATTAAAAGAGAAGATGGGACAGAAACATCTATCTCAAAAGATATAGCAAATGATTTCAATAACTTTTTCGGGAATATTGCTCGTAAATTGACGTGTAAAACTAGTACAAATATTGATGAATGTAAAAATTATTTAGAAATGTGTGAAAAACCTATCACCACTGTTAAATTTGATCAAATAGATCTCAAAGAACTATGGACGACAGTAAAGAACATGAAAGAGAAATGTACACCTGATATGTATGATATGAACTCAAAAACATTGAAAAAACTGATATTACAAAATGAACATTTAATGGAATTGCTTCACATTGTGATTAACGACTGCTTAGATGAGGGAATATTCCCCGACAGCCTAAAACATGGTAAGATTATTCCACTGCATAAAAAAGGAGATTGTACAGAGCTAGGGAACTACCGACCAATATGTATTTTACCGACTATATCAAAGATATTGGAATCATTAATTAAAAGTAAAATATTAAATTACTTCGAAGAAAATAATCTCTTTACTAAGTCTCAATTTGGATTTCGAAAAGGTAGATCTACTGAAATGGCGATAAGGAAAGTAATTTACTACATATTGGACTCTTTGGACAAATCACAGAAATGTGCAAGTATATATTGTGATTTGTCTAAAGCATTTGATTGTTTGAGGCACGACATACTATTAATGAAATTAGAGTACTATGGATTTCAGGGCCCCGAACTAAACATGATGCGTACTTACTTACAGAATCGGAAACAGGCTGTGTATGTTAACGATACAAGCTCTAAGATTACAAATGTAGATATAGGAGTGCCCCAAGGCTCTATATTAGGACCATTACTGTTTCTTATATATATAAATGACTTATCTAATGCTATGCCTGATTGGGCATATACTAGTTTATTTGCTGACGACACGCACGTAGGAATCAATGATAAAAGCAAAGACAAGCTAAATACAAAAATAAACAAAGCTAAAAGTATATTGAAACAGTGGTTTGATGCTAACGGTATCATACTAAACGCAGATAAAAGTGTTGTAATGACATACCAATCCAGGAAAGGTGTTGATAGTAATTTCGTCTTAGAAGAAAATATATTCTTGGGATACACAATAGATTACACAATTACTCATTCAAAGCATATTGCTAAATTGTGTAAAAAGATGTCAAGTGCCAATTATGCATTGGTGAAATTAAAGCCATTATTAGATAAGCATGCAATGTTGTCCGTGTATTACGCTTACACACATTCTATTATTAGATACGCAATAACTGTCTGGGGAAATGGTACAGATGTAATAAAAGTACTAAGAGCCCAAAAAAAAGCTATAAGAATTATATTTGGATTGCGTAAACGGGCGTCAGCTAGAAATTATTTTAAGAATAATAGAATCATGACGGTTATATCTTTGTATATTTATAATTGCCTCCTAGAGATCTATGAAGATAAGGATATTTTACAGAAACAACCATATGCGCATAATCTAAGAATGGATGAAAGACGAAAAGAGATACTATGTAAGCCTAAAACACGCCTAGCCAAAGTTAGAAAACAAGGAATTTATATTAAGATATGTATGTTCAACAAGTTGCCCCATGCCGTAGTTAATCTTCACGCGAACGATTTTAAACAAAAAATAAAGCGGTTTTTTGAGTCTACCCCAATTTACTCGGTCAAAGAATTTATGAACATGAAGCTGACTGAATCTTCGTTCGTGAGTGAGCAATCATAATTTTATAAGTAGGTGATAGCTAAATTTTTAATAAGACTTTCGTCATTGTTTTTTTCTTTCTAATAATTTTAATTTAATACTTAACTTATACTTAATTTATATAACATATTGTCAAATCTAACTAAACAATTATAGTCAAAACTCACAAACTAATAATGACATTAAAGTATCTTATTATATAATGACTTTATTAAATTCTACTCACATTAATGTAAACTATTTTAGAAGTATTATTATATCAGTAATATATCTATTAATCTATACTACATAATCTTATTTAAATTTTGTAATTAAGTGAATTGTAAAGTTTTTGACATAGGTACATTTTAAAATTTACTAAATTAAGTATTGTGTGAAATATTGTAATGTGACTTGCCTAGTATAACATAAGTGGTTATAAGGCCAATAAATAATTTCATTTCATTTCATTTCATATTCCTGATTTAAGTTTTTAGTTAGCTTCAGTAGCAGCTAACTAAAAACTTAAATAGTTCAAACTCATTTAAAAACATTAAGTTTGTAACATAAAAATCCAAAATCGTTCTTAACTACATATGTATTTTGTTTTACTCTAGGGAAGCCGCGGATATGACTTAGTTTTATTATAATCTCTATCATTATCTTTACATCTGGAGGTCTAAAATGGCCGCTTTAGCCGAATCATAATAGGAAAATCTAGCGAACCGTAAAATGGCCACATACCGGCAAATCATTTTATGAATTGTCTATGAATCATATTTCGCCATTCATTCTTTTGACAGATTTGTATGAATTTTCGTAAAATGGCCGCCAAGTATAAATTGTTGAACTGTCACTGAGCAGAATTGTTAGATGTTACTGAAAAGCAACATCTAGCAATTCATTTTGTTGTTTGTGTTGGAAAATAAAATAATTATGTCGGGTTTATAGGCGTAGGTAAATTTTGTGCAGCACGCGGGAGTCCTTCATGAACTAAATTATCACCGGCAAGGCTCAATTTCGAAAATCAGAAAATGCTTTCGAAATGCCGGGCCAAGGAAATTGTATGCTGCCGGCCGGACTCCGCGTATGTTGCTTTATATATAAGTTTAACAAAAGTTCGTGCAGTCTAGTGCAGTATCCTATCGGAAAGCAAAGACATCCTGAAGGGATAGATTAATATGAAGAATTACTTGTAACGTTCAATTAGAGCCAATGAGCAGCAAGAGGTACTTTTTGATTGAGATTATTGTGATAAAAATAAAGATTGATCGTTAGTCACACAGTTTCTGTATTTTATTAAGTAGAAAAATCTAACAAATATAAAAGTGTTGTGTATGTTATTTATGTATTTAACTAACACGTATAATTACTAGGTAATAGATAGATTAGTAAGATATCCAGAAGTCTATTTCAGACGATTCGATCTTACTTTTAGTACCTACATTTATTGTGCAATATAGGTAAGTAGCGGTAATCAAATCAGATTAACTCTATCTCTATAATCTCCACGATATTCTGTCGTCTTCATCATATACCAGTCACCAAGCTCGGTATTATACGAAGTCAATTCACTTTCAATACACTAATATCGTATAAAAACAGTCCAAACAGCGCTTGCCTTCCAGCAAAGGTCTGTTTCTGAGGTTTCTAATTATTCGTAAATCCCGGTTTTGTCGACGGCAACCATTTTCTGGACACTTGAAGTAAGGAAGGTCCAACCTTATCTGGTATAGCTCAGTGTACGTTCAAATCGCATACTCAATAATTAATAGTAGCTACTAAAAAATTGTTTATTAAAGACGGTCTTTTGAGGTCAGATGTCATATTTTATTTTCTTCTTCTCTCTTGCATGAACTTCGGCTTTGTACGGCTTGTGCATTTACCATATTCATGTAGGAAATGTATTTTTGATGCCATATTGACTTACCAGCAAAAAAAGCATATCATATTTTGCATTTATTATATTGTAAGTTTTAAAATAAGACCATTTCTAATAGCGATTGATGTTTTTTACACGAATACGTCATTATAATCACATATTTAAAATTGTAATAGTAACAAAACGTATATTTGGTATTTACCGGTATTGTTACGGTGTTCGTTTTTATGATTTGCAACATTAACACTAAATCCAGATCATCCGGTGAACTGAAATGAAAGCAATTCAGCAGCATTACAGACCATTTTACGACACAAAATGAATTGTAAGATAATGTGGCAATATCTTCGTGAATAGGGTACCACCCTCAAGTTGTAAAATCTGTAGCCAAGCACATAACGTTGTTTCCCAGTATATTCCAAACTAGGCGTGCTTCATCTGGGGCTACAGTCTCGCTGACTTCCGTGGTCGTGCGAGCGTGTGGTCAAATGCCTTTATTAATTTGTGGGATAAAAATATCCATATAGGAAGAGAATTTTCGTATGATAGTTTTTTTGTGTATGTTCATCAATCTTTATCGATATTTTCAAAGGCTTTTTTAGTTCAAATTCACTATCGAGGTGGTTTCATATTAATTGTAACAAAGCCGTTATAGTAATTTTGGATGTATTCAATTTAACTTATAATTTTCTTATGCCGCATTATTAGTAACTTAAGTTTTGCGTCACGAATGGAAATAAATGTCACTATAAATGTAATATGAAGTGAGACCTAATTATTTTGTTTTATTTTAGATCAAGGTAAAACTCTAAAGCTTTGAGAATCTTCAAAAAGTGGCTAGATTATTATTTTTTTATCGGATACATTTCGAGTAGAGTGATTTGGAATCACATAATTATATTCCCCTTATCCTTATCTACTTAAGTATTTACTTAAGACGCCATCCATACGGTAGAGGTTCCAATTCGAACCTAACAAACAAACAAAACGCTTTAGGTCTACTTTTATTGTGCATTACCAGGTAGTCGAATTCGCCGTCCAGTCATATCAAGAAAATGCTGACATATCCTTAGTCTATCGCCCGGTTCAATTTCAAGTCGTACCTAAGTGAATCGGTTTATTCTAGGCAAGCGTGTCACATCCTAAGCTGCATCGTTGTCAAAATACATAGATTTTTAAACAAATTTACTGAATCTATTTTATACAACATACTTATTATAAGAATCATATGGGACTTGGTTTCCCTTTGCGGATATGAAAACAACCCTAAATACAAAGACAATATTTGTCTTAGTAATGTTTTTACTTTAAATGAATTTTAAGCTTACGAGAAAAAATCCTCTAAAACCTAAAACTTTGGGAGTTAATATCATAATATCGTAACATAATAATTTATTTACATTGGCACATATTGTTAATCACAGCACTAATAAATTAAGAACTTATTCTAAGGTAATACAGTCTACTTTCCAATGGCTTTTGCTTGGCCGACCACTTGAATCGCTGGACTGGCTTTGATGAGACCATCTCGCACGTTCCTCCCAACTTTCTCCTGGAAAACAAAATAATAATTAGAACTGAGTATTAAGTACACACTAGAAATAATTATTACTTGTGATTAAGAAAATAATAAAAAACTCAAAGATTAAGATATATTATTACATATTTTTAATTATCACCATCAGTCAATATATCAGGGTTATAAAATGAACTGTGGTGCACTGAGCGTAATATATAAAAAAATATTTAAAATACATTTCCTTTTATATTGGTGTTGAATAAATATTGTATAAAATTAGGTACTTGATAATGAAAATTATTTAAGTACTTGATAATGAAAATTAGGTAGGTACTTGATAATGAAATTATTTATCATTATCGAATGCTTAAATGTCTTAATAAAAATTTACTCATAAAAGCGAAACAGCTTTATTAAAAACTTACAATTTTTTTAAAGATTTTCCATTTAGGCTCCGGCGCAGCCGCGACAGACGCTAGCGCCACCAAGCAAGCAAACACAAACATGAACAGCTTTGAGAAATTCATATTTCGAATTTAGAATTGTGTTTACAACTGACTGTTATTTAAAACTGATCGATGTTAGCTTCGAATTTCGAATGATGCATTACTTAGCTAACGGGCTTTATAAATACGTTTAATTTTACCAACCGACCGTCTCTTATCTCCGCTTCGTCAATTTAATTTCCTGCACTATAGGAGTCATTTTCCTTAGGCAAATAGTTTACGAGTCGCATGCGTTAGTTGGCAGAGATAACGGGGTTCCGTAAGACCTCAAAGGGGAGTCCCTGAGTCTGGAAGCTTTGTGAAGTACTTCGGAATTAATTGAATCCCAATCTTGGAGTGATGATTGGATCAGACGTAGAACTTTAAAGATGTGGACATACAAGGACAAACTTAGTAAAAAGACAAAGTTGCTTAATTTTACTGAAATAATACCCAGGAAGCATTTGAAAAGGCTTATGATCACCTTATCATTAGACAATCAACAACGCTCTTTTATTTCTCGTGTCGTGCCTTTCAAAAGTGCTTGGATGCAAATGGTACTCATCGGTCACACATCAAAACTGACTGGGCGGAGCGCTGCATTACCATAGAAAGTACCTAAGTATAGTTATAAAATAAAAGTGTTTAGTCATAAACTTCAGCCTGACCCACATATTAGACATACGATACAATTTTTTCGGGTTGAATCGAGTCCCTCCTTGATATCGGGTAATCGGTAAAAACAAAACAAATCAAAAAGAACATTCATTGTTATAGCATATTTCATTTGTAATTTTTGAGAGATATTAACTTTTAATATTATGAGATACAACTGTCGAGTATAGTGATTTCGGGCATGGTATATCTCAAGCCGATAATCTGTCTAAGAAAGCTGGTAGATAGGTACTCGTAGATCGCATCTGGCTCTTTTTCTTTCCAGATATTTTTTGTTGCAATATTGGCTTCTATAATTTAGTTTTTGATCTTGGCTGCGACAGGAAATTTCAATATTCATGTAATAGAATAATATATGTAACTTTACACTGAAGCCATTGAAAAAAATATTGGTTGGAAACTACGACCTCTAATACCAATCTTTTTTTGTAATTAGTCATTTCGTTTTTGGTAATAAAGGCACGTGCCTATTTAGTACTAGATTTTTTACAATTTTAATACGTCACCATTGTATAAACCGTTATATTTACCACGTCATAATAATTAAAATTACAATGAGATCGTGCAAATAAATACCTAATTACTATGATCGTTCTGCGTAGTATGAATCATGCCGTGAGGTTTAGTCCCGATCTGAAATAAGTGTGCACTTACATGGTGACGTCTCCCGCACAATGGTAACGAGTACGCGTTGACTGAGAGAAAATGTGTAAACTGTAACTGTTAAACAAAGTTGTAGTAGTAACGTAGTAAGAAAAAAGATGTCAGCTAGTATTTGAAATTAAAATCTAGTTTTAAAACTAAAAACTAAAATGCCTAGATTTAACCTTTCCAAAGTAAACGACTTAGAACGACAGTCGCGTCAATGTACCAATAATATAGTCTTACCATATTTACACGATTTTACATAAACGGCTCACGAGTTCATTTGCTTCTGATAACAGAATGGTTCTTATCAGCTTGTGTGCGAATGTCGGGTCATGTTTCCGCGGGATTTAAGAAAACTAGATCTTTTACGAGTAGATTATAAAGTTTTATTTTTGTGTTTTCTGTCTGTATCACTATTAGGTAAATTAAATTAAATTAAGATAAGTAATCCCTTTAATAAAGTGAAAACCGATTTTAATTCGGCAAGAAAAACTTAGGTTTTCATAAGTTTTAATTCACTACTGCCTACTAAAAATAAGAGAATGTATAAAAATAATGAAACTAACCTGCTATTAGATATACCTATTCCCTTTTTTTCAATCGGAGTTTAATAATAATTAACAAAATGTTGATGAACATACAAAAAAAATATACATACAGGCAAACACAGTAAGTACCTTATCCTTTTTGAAAGTCGTTAAAACTGGCAGACTTCATTCCTACTTGATTGAGTTCAATTTTAATAACTTAATATCCTCCATAGCAAAATAGCCTCAACTTAAAGTATGCTTAAAATGAAGGTAAAACCGATTTTAAAATTACGTTTTTGTCATTGTGTACCAATTATCTATGAATAAGATCTACAAACAAGTGGTTCAAACCTGACTGCTAAATCTTTAAACCATCCTAACTTATCCTCATCCTCTTAACTAAATTTAGTTTTATTTTTTTTAATTTATTTTAAATAAATTTTAAAATAAATTTATCTTTCGATTATCGATTATCACTCTTACGTCTTAGACAAATCTTGACACTACTCACATAAAAATACGGCAAGCCGTGTAGACTCTAGGGTGTGCCAAAGAAATATACATACATACACTCGAAATACATAACCCACCGCAATTTTCCGTAAGGTAAAAAGATTTAAACAATTATTTTCATGCGCGCTAAAATTAACTTTTATCATCATACCAAAGTTAATGATAACCTCTGACCAAAGAATTCCCAGCACTAAAAATATCAGGTTCTTTACCATCGTACTAGGTCCAGGGAGTTCCCTTATATCTGAACGGAATGAACAGTTATCGCCACAAACTTACAAATGCCGATGAATCATCATTCACTAAACAATAATAGACCTTATTGCGTTAACAATACGAGTCACATGTCTTGTTTGAAGAGTAGTATAATCTTTGGTTAAAGACGCAGTATTTATACCAGGCACTCATCCCAATCAGGCATCATTTCAATAGCGTTTGCTTTTCAGTTGACAGTTAGATATTCGAAAAACAAATTGTGTTCCAAATATGAATTTCTCAAGGATATTTTTCTTTGTGTTCGCTTGCTTCGTGGCGCTAGCGTCGGTGTCAGCTGCGCCCGCTCCGGAACCTAAGTGGAAAATATTCAAGAAAATTGTAAGTTGTCTATTTTTATTTAATTTAAAAATATGTAGGTTGTCAATTTATCGCGATCTTCATGGGTGTATATTTTACTCAAGTGGCCTGAACAGTTATGTTTTTTTTTCTTTCTTGAAACCAAGTTTGCTTGCTCTTGTTTTTACTTCTCTTTAACTGAAGAAAGTTTCAATGAACTTTTACGAAAATCAGTTTATTAAATTAGTTTTTAAAATTATAATAACTGAAAGCCTGAAACAACGCCTGCAGAATTGAAGGCAATGGTCACATTTTTTTTAAAGTACCTGTGTCTTGTAATTTTCAGGAACGCATGGGTCAGAACATTAGAGACGGTATCATCAAAGCGGGTCCAGCAGTAGCTGTGGTTGGCTCAGCGGCTGCCATTGGAAAATAGACTGTATCATCATCGTCATCTAAGTTTTAATTTATATTTAATTCTAATGCTCAATTGTACATCTTGTCTATATTATAAGTTTCAAATGCATTTAACCGCCTCAAAAAGTAATAGTATTTATGGTAGGTTTCCCAAAATGTATATTTTATGGAACTTATAAGTTATCAATTTTAGTTTGAAACATGAATGAACATTCGGTACGTTATAAATAATAATTTATAATATTAAGAAATTCTTAAGAAAAGCTCTTAGAATATTTTTCTGTCCTCTTGTATTTTGAAGTCAGTTAGAAAAGTTAATACCTATTTTCATTATGCAGTAATTTTGAAGTTCTGAACTTTAAGTTCGAGAATCTAAGTCATTGTATGATTAAAATATTAAGTGTGTTATACGTATTGTGAATAAAGTCCTATTTTAATAGAATAAAACATGACCATATTTATTAACGTTTTGGTAGCAATTATAAATAGGAATAAAATTAGATAAAAAAATGTTTTTTTTTTTAAATTAAAATATATATAATGTGACTCATAATTGTAATTAATTTTTTATTGGTTATTATTTTCTGCGAAACTATTCGTTACAACATCATTCATTGATTGCCAAAATGACTATGTCGTTTAGTTGTCGCAAATTTATTCTATTTCGTTTATCCTTTTGAAAAAAGATTAGCCGGTATATCGCGGCGGCAAACTATCTCACCTCCTCTTAAAAAAGGGAAATTCTCTGCCGAAAAATCTCGATGTATGTAAAAATTAGGAATCTAATACCTCGTCAAGATTGGCCATAAATCGCCTCGTCCGTCTTTTTTATCATCTGTCACCAGGCTATAATCCAATGAAACGTGATAGCTAAACAGTTTTCATTTCTGTGAAAGAAACGTGAAATTTTCCGTTTTTTTGGTCGATATAACGGCAACCAATTGACGCCAGAAATACTCACAGAATATTTAGCTGTATATTTACTAAACAAATAAATATATCAAAATAAAGTAAATATGGGGGGGAGGGGCTTTCGTATATCAGACAAGATTTTTGCGGTATTTGCTCGATTTTAGTAACTACAATAGGTAGAATCTTGAGTTACTGTTGTATTGATAATATAGTACGGCTTTCCTGGGAATTTGGAAAGGAGATCAGGATGGAAGATAATCATGCAGTATAAAGAGAAATAGTATAAAAAAAAACTGACCGCTTTATATAGAAACAAAAACAATATGGGCCGTCTATAATAGGCCTACATTTTGCCGTGCGGGCTACAAGATCCTAATCAGAAAACCTCGTTTTGGCCAAACGTATATAAGTAACCAAAAAAATTTAAAAGATTTGTTATTATTATAAAGTAATAAGTTTATAGCTAATAAGTTTTATAGCTGAGCTACTGGTGAAGGAAAACATCGTGAGGAAACTATAGAATGGTGGTAGGGATTTTTCTAACGCTCGCCTGACTAGCTACCACCCTCATGGTGATAAATCTTGCGGTGTATCCCGACAGTCATGATAGAGAACCAGTGTATTCTAGACTAGGCATGCTCCATCTTGGGCCAGTGTCTCTAATTTCCGTGGTCGTGCTAACTGATGTTCAAATGCCTTGCTGTCTTGGATTAAAAAAAAATACTAATCCGTTGATTAGTAAGTTAGTAAGGCTCCGTTGTATTTTCAGCGGGTTGTATTTAAACGGCATTGCTATGACTCTTGGTAAGCCTCTGAAGACAAGTGTTATAGTAAAACCTCGAAGAGCTAGACTACAGGTATTAATGTAAACTATGGCGATATTTTACGAGAGAAGCCGG
Organism: Ligdia adustata; assembly: GCA_947049295.1. Taxonomy (NCBI): domain Eukaryota; kingdom Metazoa; phylum Arthropoda; class Insecta; order Lepidoptera; family Geometridae; genus Ligdia; species Ligdia adustata. The sequence goes on along the minus strand of OX346236.1, from coordinate 3,172,983 downwards.
TTGTTAAAATAAGTTAAAATATCTCCTGGTCAGTTGAATACAGCTAAAAGAATACTCTATGTATTCCTCTAGTTACATATATTCATCTATCTAAACAGGGGGTGTACTGAGCCGAAAGGGAGTCGCTATACTCATTCTACGGAACAACTTTTATATATATTCACTCTGAATTCTCAAATAATTAACTGTATCAAACTTTTTGTCGACGATCAATATACTATTTTGTATGTATAGCAGATTTTTTTTCAAATTCAGAGTTGGTCTTATATTGAAAAATGTTCATTAGTGACCCCCTTTTGGCTCAGTACACCCCCAAACCGATAACTCCGAATATAGAAATGATTAAGTCCTGACTGACTGACTGACTGACAGGTCTCAATCAACGCAGAGCCTAAACTGTTAAACTAAGAGACATGAAATTGGGAGAGTGTATTCATTACAGGGCGTAGGAGTGTACTATGAACTTTTTTTTGGAAAGTTAACCCCTAAGGGGATCAAATAGAGGTGCATTTATATGCCGTGCAATGCAGCAAGTACTGCATATCTACTAGTACAAAATAAAATAATATGCGTATGTATTTAAATTGATTAAAACCCATAAAAAACCACGCGTATGACATGACTAAACTTGTGGTTTTGATTTTGGTATAGCTACTGAAATTAATATTTAAAAGGTACATGAATAACAAAATAACATAAGTGTTGATTTATTATATTGTACTTAAAATTTGCGTCACATCATATAAATTGGTGACACTACCAAAAATATAAAATTGCAAAAATATTTATCTTTAGTGAGAAATAATATCTATCCATCAAAATTTTAATTTTAATTTAAATTTTATTTAACTTCCAAGTGTATATTTCGACGTTTTTTTTAAATTATCGCACCGCGTTTAATTAGATTAATTTATTACCCAACCATATATATATTTTAAAATTTTATGACGCGTTAAGCAGGCGCGTCTAAGAGCCCGTGAACGCCAGATTTTCGGTATTTTAGACAAGCCTAAAGTTTGTTACCAGGCAGATACTAAAATATACGGTTTTAAAGGTATGTAAAATACATTGTAAAAATAAATTGTGATGTGTGATTTTTGGTAAGACCTTTAGAATATTATTAAAAATCACTTCATCCATTGCCAGACACTTGACACAAATCAATCTTGACAAAACTACTTTTTCTGGGTTCTATACATTTTTATATTTTTTCAGTCATCAGGGGTTTTTGATTGAGAGTAGTTCTTTCAAAAAAGTGGGGAGGTTGCTACGGTTCAATTTTTATGAGCCATTATAATGGTATTTATTACAGACATGCGGAACACAACATTTATTAAGAATTCTAAATATAAAAAAATAGTCAAGTTGTATCTATTTATAATTCGCAAAAAATCTCATGAGACCTCATGGTGGACAGTTCGCAGAACTTCTCGTTCTAGTTTCTTCTGTAGCTTATAATGCGTTGTATGGTTTTGAATAATTACTAGTAGCTGGCACCGCGCCGTTGGTTGCCCGCGATAAATTTGAATATTAAAAAGTTTCAAACTTTAAACCCCTATTTGAACCCCTTAGGGGTTGAATATCAAAAACCTTTCTTAGTACACCCCTACGGTCTATAATGATTACTACAGCCCAAATTTCATGTCACTAGGTTTAGCGGTTTAAGCTCTACGTTGATTCTTAGAAAATATCAGTGAGTCAGTCAGGACTTACTCTTTTATATATATATATATATATATATATATTATAGTAAGTTATCCTATCTATCAAGTTGGATCAAATTGTACACGGTGTGCAAATCAAATTTAAAATCGGTTCAGTAGTTTCTAAAATTATTTAAAAATATACTTGTATAAAAATATGAATGTTTCGAAGGTTTTAATTAACTGCACTGGGACCACGGTGGAACCCGTACTCGTAAATAACGCGATATTTCAAGTTTTCCATTTTGTAAACTGCGTGACGCAAAGAAAAAACCAAACGAGGACAAAACAAATGAATTACGGTATTCGAAATACAAATGTATGAATAAATAGCTGTATAAATTTGAAATTGAAATCCCTAACCAAAGAAGAGATATTTGAGATCAAAGTGGCCAGTACGACAAAACGCCAATTTCATATGTAAGGACCTAATACTTATCGTGTGTATGCTAACTGTTACGTTAGTTTCTATGGCGTCCGCTTCGATAAAAACAGAAGAAAAACCTCGGAGTCGTTGGATGAAAATGGTAAGCGAACTTATGTTATGACTTGACTACTTAATCTATATAATTATATAAAAGAAAGTCGTGTTAGTTACACCACTATCCAAAATCAGTTCAGCCGTTCTTGGGTTATACCCAAGAATGGATGAACCGATTGGGTGTGATCTTTGATATTGAAAGTATTTTTTCAGAAATATTCAAAGAAATAAACGCGGTGTAAGACTTTATAATAAGTAAGTAATATATGAGAAATTGATGTCACATAATATTCAAATTCGATAAAGAACTTCACCGAATAGATACTGAATAGAATACTGCCCCTCACTGATTTAAATAGCGTTTTCATTTCTACAGATGGATAATGGCAGAAAAGTAGGCAATGGAATACAAAAAACTGTAGATACGACTTACGAGTATAAGCTTACATACATTTCAGACTGGTTTGCTGAGAAGTTTGGCTAACACATAAAATACTGATAATATTGTGTTGAAATACTTACCTTTTAATAAATTGGCTAAAACTTATTACATCAGAATCTGAATGGGCCATTTGTGTAAAAATAGCATTGTGATTAGACGTAATATTACTGCCAACATTCTGTAGGCGTTCCAGGAATTTTATAGCAAAAAAGTCAATAGAAAAAAAAACAATGGAAAAAAGGAAATTTGGTACCTTTTACTATTAACATAACAAAATTTAAACTTATATGAAAAAAAGATGACGTTATCAATTCGTCCTAATATTTGGTTATCAATATTATTATCAAAATTGGTTTCTGTTGGTTTTTAAATAAAAACAACTGCATACATTGTATTATGTATTGAATTGAAGTCGGTGCATGACTATTCAATGTTCTCTTAAAAATTTCAGGTTAAACGGTTTTGTTTAACCTAAGAAAGTCAATGTTTTTTCAAATGATAGTTAGTATTTTCATTCTAAAAACTGTACTGCTACTGGCCTTCTGGGGACAGAACTTAATTATGTTACCTTGTTAAACTTAAGAATTCCTATTCCTCCATTTCCTAGGGTTTGTTGTCTCTTGGATAATCTGTTTAATTCCGTCCGTTTATTTTATTGAATTTAGGCTGCATGTAGTTTTAGTACATACGCTTTAGAAAGTCGTTTATAATGCTTGACGTCAATTATTTCAGAACAACTTTAAGAATTGACAACAAAATACAAAAAACCAATTATATTATATTTATTTTGTTTCTGCGCAATTATATTTATATCCATTATTAATACGAGTTTCTACCGATGGCTATAACGGACACCAAAATTATTCCTATCTGTAAAAACCGCAGAAAAGCAAGTTGTAGGTTACTACAAGAGTAGAAAGACGGTCAGTAGTAGTTAACCACGACCTGCTCTAGCATAAACTAGATGGCCGCAAGGTACCACGCCAGTTGATTCAGGTACTCCAGAACTGGTACTAAACAACAATAGTGCGATGGAAAAATGCGTTTTTTGGGACATCTGAGCTCAAATGTGTGAGGCAGGGGAGGAGTATGGCCCCATTACCTAATAACTGTACATGGAGGGATTGTCCGAGCAGTTTATATAAACAGGTATCGGTTGCTCCATAAACGGCTCCACCGATATCAGCTATAAGTATGTTAGTTTCAATATAGGAAAGATACGCTTAAGAGCAAAATATGAGGTATAATTGATTTATACGATATTCTAGAGCGCTAACAGCTACATTGACTTACTTACTCTTCTGACACTCAACGATGCTGTCCTAGAACGAGTTGAGGAGGTCAAATATATCGGCCATATTATAACTTCGGATCTAAGCTATCACGTTGATATTAATCGACAAAGGAGCTGTCGAAGTACGAGGAAATATGCTGGCTAGGCGTTTCAACTGATATAGCGACTTAGTCAAAATGTCGCTGATCCAGCAATTTATTAGCTACTACATGAGTGTTGATACAGGGGAGTTGTGGACAATCCACATACAGGCGGTTATTAGGGAGATGAGGATGCAGTACAACGAGGGTATAATTTAGACGGTCACCAAAATATTTTTTGGTTTCTTAACGGTCACCAAATTATGAATACTTTCTGCATAAAGGTCCGCTGTAAGTTCAGGTCATTCTTTATGACAATCCGAATACTTTCCGCAACAAGGTCCATAGTAGGTTCGGGCCCCTATTGGGTTGCATAAATTAAACAGGCATAATTTAAAACTGCATAACGTTTTTTGTCATACTCTTCGTTCCGTATAACAGAATAAATCATTAGGCATACTTTATTTTCTCATAACTTCTTTTATAATAATGATGTACCAGAATAAAATTTTCACGCATATTTTTTTAGAATAACGATTACCCATGATAACATTTATTGGCATCTCACTCTATGGCATAAAAATTACAAGTCATACATAAAGAATACCATAATGTTAACAGGTATATTTTTATTTTTTATATCTAAGTTTGAGTCTACTGCTTTGTTGGCGAAAAAATTAGGAATGTCACAAAAAAAATTAACCTAAACCTATTGCTGACCTTGTTGGCAAAAGTATAGGATTGTCATAAAAAAATTACCTGAACCTACTGTGGATCTCGCTGGCGAAAGTATTCGGATTGTTGTAAATTTAGTATTCATTTATAACTTAAGCGGCTATACACATATTTAGGCGTACAACAAATATACCTTTTACATTCATGCTGATTAAAATTATAATAAAGAAAATTTTGAGTTGGTAAAAATTATGCCAATAAAACGATTTTGCGTTTATAACACTCTGCTTATCTTTATTTATGTGAGATAACTTTATGTGGAAACTGTTATGCCAAACTACATTATGCTGAAAAAGATTATGTATTCGAAAGGGCTCCTAGTAGGTTCAGGTTTTTATTTTTTAAGACTGAATGCTTTCGGCAACAAAGTAGGTTCAGGTTTTTTATGACAATACGAATACTTTGCGTAACAAGGTCAGTAGTAGGTTCAGGATATTTAGTAATGATATTCTGAATACTTTCGGCAAAAAGGTCCGCAGTAGTATCAGGTTTTTTTTGGTTAACAACTATCAATTTTTTGGTGAACATTTATCCATTTTGGTAACCATTTAGAATATTTTGGTAGTAAATCAGGACTTTTTTGCGCGGTGTTTATAAACGAGCCGTACAACGACGCGTGTTCCGGCTGCCGAGATGGCGCAGCGCGAGCGGCATGTTGGCCGCGGGCCGCGCGCGTAGGTACTATGGCTGATCCGTTCCAGCAGGTCAAACAACACCTAGAAGGTTGTTGTATAAGAGTGGTAGTCTAGCGTTTTACACAAACCTTGCCAAAGCTACCACACTCCTATTACTTAATCATAAGATGTACACCCACTTATTTTAATAATTTTAGTGTGTTAGGTTAGTTAATTATAAGTATTTACATAATGTGGATGAAAGTCTGGAATAACTGTATTGTATTTCATTTCACTTATAAAATTTTAGTTCCGCCGGTGAAGTAATTTTAAAAGAAACATACTCAATAACTTATTTTTATTTGCAGTTAGTTTAGTAAATAATAGCAAGACCTGAAAACATTTTTCCCATTTCTTAAATTCCCTTGTGACGGCAAAGTTTCTAAATTATCAAAATATATTTCCGTCCCTTCGAAACTGGGAACTTCATTATTATGGATAAGAATATATAATAAAATGATGATTGGATATCGAATAATAAAGATATCGTTGAATTAATTATGCTTAAAGTTTAACATTTCCATTCAAACAATATTTTATCAAATCCAGGGCCCTATCTTCCAAACTAAACTTATTGACTCAACTTCGCAACTACATAAGGTTTCGATAGATAGAGTTTTATAAAATAAGGAATTATCTAGCTAATTTTTTTGTCATATAAAAGCAAAAGTGTAAATAAATTGTTTTACTCTGTTTCTGACACAAAAGTGTACTCATGTATATAAGTTGAGAATGATAGCGAGAAAAAATATATCAAAGCGCAACGATCACTTGATGGGTTTACTCTTCTGAGCCATATTTTCTTCTTTAGGCGCAGATATTACGTTAGACTTCTGTACGGTGTTGGTGAAGTGTTTGGAGTTGTCATTGTAAATGATATTGACTGTATTAAATCGCTTGACTGTCGTAAGACCTCCTAACTGGAAGGGCGAGTACGATTTTCTGCCACCAAACTGGAAATTGAAAGAAAAAAATATTGGTTAAGATATTGCTATGGTGATTTATGACTTAACTAGCTAAATGAGAGCTGAATGATAAAATGAAAAATCTATATTGCCAAAAACTCAAAAACAAAAACAATAAAAACATATACGCTAGAATTTAACAGATCTATTTTATAATGTCTTTGTGGGAAGCCGACTACAACTCGGCTAGCATTTCGTTAATACAATTTAATTGTTTAAGTGCATGTCTTGCAGTAGCTCCATTGTATTGTCTTTCTAATTTCTAAGGCGTTGATGCTCTGAGCACTGAGAGTGTAGGTAAATTTATCTAGAGATTTCTGAACTTATCATCAAGCACCAAAGCAGGCCACTGGGGGCGTTTTAGTAGTTACAATCTATAAGAAATCTTTTGAAAACCCCTTTCATATTATTTCTAAGTTCTATAAGTATACATCTGAAATAAAACTACTTAATATTTATCGCAAGAAAAGTATAACCTAACATGTAAGTGTGTAAAATATGAGAATACAGGAAAATATACCAAGTATCTTTAAAGGGAGTGGGTCATTCCAATGAATTATATAAAGAAATAATGATAAAAGATATATGGTGGCTGATAGAAAAGAAGTCGTGATGCGCTGGGTGCTGACCAATCAAGTTATATTAAAGACTTCAAAATAATAAGTAACACGTCACTCGCAACTAACATTAAACAATATCATCACAAAAGTAGATAAAAATACGTGATGATGCCTTAGCCTTATGGATAAGCTCTTGACCATACTCAAAAATTGGCAAATCTGGCAACATTTCGGGGAGTTTGCTGTGGAATTACACAATTTTGATCCCGTCATCCTCATTTCGCTATCGGACAAGTAGAGATACGGCCAGACTATTGCGTCTACTATATTGTGCACACTGTTAGATTCTAGAATTCACTGTCGTTTTATCGATTTCTTGATAGCTATAATCTGAGTCTTTTCAAGTCACGAGTGAATCGGTTTCTTCTGCCTAGAAGCCTGCTACCACTTCTAGATCTTAGTCCGTATCGTCGCTTCCCATCAGGCGAGTTGAGGCCAAACGCAAAACTACCTTCTATAAAAAAGAGTTAAAAAAATGTGCTGCGCTGAGTGCTAACTAATCATGCTAAGATAAAGACATAAACATAAATAAGTCACTCATAACAATATAACAAAATCCTGTAAAACGCAAAAACAATACTAATTACTCACATCAAGTGGTGATCCAAATCCTACAGCCAATGATAAATAAATAACAAATAGCACAGAACTATTCATTAAATACATTTTTGGTTTTACTTCAATTTTAAATAATATTAAACTTCACTCACGCTAGTAATCAGTTATACCAATATGATGGAAGTGATTCATTTGTAATAAATTCTGGTAAAACTCAATATGTCACAAATGATGATAACAAAGTGGGTAAATCAACGTTATTCTCCTGTTATATAAAACCAAAACAATAAGTTTTTAGGTATAAAATTGCATTCTGGAATAACGTTATAGGGATTATATTAAATTTTATGTTTTGTTATACATACAAATAAGGAAAATAATTAACGTCAGGTTATCATAAATAACTTTTAATATTTTTCCATATTATATTTGAAGTACATGCTATACTATACTTCTTTATTTTTGGTCTAAAGTTAAAATGAAGTTGCGCCCCGCGGTTTTACCCGCAGTAGATATTTTGATCATCTCATGCGAGCATTTCAATTTCCCGGGCTGTAAAGTAGCCTTTGAGTTAATCTAGGGTATAAGCTATCTTCGTACAAAATTTCATCCAAATCCGTGTGCTTGACTTCGTTGTAACATAATTACAAGTATAAAGTGTTACTAGACTTACTTTTTCTCTTAATTTCTTCTAAAATTTCTCATCCATTTGCTGTTTTCTTATTTCCTGCTGTTCATCTGGTGCTTCTGTTGCGATGATGTTAGTTCGTTGCACGTTGTGAGTGAAATGTTTTGAATTGTCATTATACGTTAAGTTTATAGTGTTGAAACTGGTCACTCTTGTAATTCCTCCTCCTTGAGTAAAAGCGTTTGTGTCGCCGCTCTGGAGCTGAAAACATTTAATAAAAATCAACTGAAAAACTAAGCTTCATTAATAATTAAATAATAAAAATAATTAGATACATCATTTAGAAATAATTATGGTATGTACACTGAGTTCATTTTAGCGGCTTTAGTATAAACATTATTATATTAATACTAAAATCAGTAATAATATCAAATATTAAAACTGAAAAAAGATACTAAGCAGTTAATCTATCAGCTCAACGAAAATAAAATAAAAACGATTTTAGCATCAATACAAAAGTTATTCAAAGCAAGAAGCTTACATGAATGATTCAAAAACAACACATCAGCGCCAATGAGATGACTGGACTTTTAGTCTGCTGATTAAAATTCTCTTTATATTAAATTTGCCACAGAAATAACAGTAAAGATATATATAACACTAGCTGACCTGGCGATCTTCGTACCGCCTTACAGTTATGTATGTTTCTCACCTTTTAAACCTTCCCTGGAGTACGACAAACATTTCAAGACCAAAATCAGCTAAATCGGCCCAGCCGTTATCGAGTTTTTGCGAGACTAACGAACAGCAATTGATTTTTATATATAAGATATACTAAAAATAAAAATGAAAACCATACTAAAAAAAACGCCAAGAACGTGGTAGAAATAAACTATTCTTTTAAGAAGAGAAGAGAAAGAAAGGTTAAACATTTATTTCATATAAATTTTAATGTGCTTTGCTCGTTGCAGCCTTTTCACTGTTGTTTGTAAGTTGTTATTTCCTCATAATTAGGTACCCATTTTAGCTATCCATCTGGTTATACCCACGGCTTTCCTGTTACATATATTGTTACAGTAAAATTACGTTCCTTTATATGTTTCCTAATGTACGAGTATAAACAAAGCAGGTATTATTGAGTTTGCTACAATAAAGTATGAATAACTTAAAGTGAACGTTTTTTTTTTGCAAAAAACGTTTACGTGAAATAAGTTGGTTGATGATTGGTGGTTTTATATGACTTTATTTATAATCTTCATTATCGTCAGTTCATATCAACCCACAGCTGGTTATAGGCCTCCTCTCCCTTGTTTCATTGGTGTTTGTCTTTGTCTTTCATAATTTACGGTAAATATACCTATAGATATTTGATTAATAATTTTATTTGCAGATGATACACATGTGGGTATCAGAGACAAATGTAAATTTAATGTAGACGATAAAGTTAATGCAGTTATGGAATTGTTAAAGGAATGGTTTGACGCAAATGGTATTATTCTTAACTCTGATAAAACCATATCAATGCAGTATCAGTCAAGATTGCGTATTTTTGGGAATTCTATTACTAAAACAAATATTTCTAGATTATACAATTGATAACACAATTAGTCATAAATCTCACATCGATAAAATTTGCAACAAAATGGCAAGTGGTAATTATGCTTTATTTAAACTCAAGCCATTATTAGATAAAAAGTCACTCATCTCTGTCTATTATGCATACGTTCATTCTATAATAAGATACGCTATAACTGTTTGGGGAAACGCTAAAGATATCATAAAAGTTTTAAAATGTCAGAAACAATCTATAAGAACAATGAATGGTTTTAAAAAACGTAGTCCTGCGAGAATACACTTTAGAAATGATAAAATAATGACAGTTATATCACTTTATATTTATAGTAGTTTATTAGAGGTACACGAGGATACGGAAATACCGGAAAAAAGAATTTCACGTAGTAATAAAAAAGGGCGAGTCCTGCCTGTCAACAGATTATCTAAGTGTAAGAAACAGGGACTTTACACCAAAATATTAATGTACAATAAATTACCAAATAGCGTGATGGAACTCAATTTTAAAATATTTAAACAAATCTATTTTATAAACTCAGTGAATATATGTCAATGCAGCTTGTGGAATCATCGTTCTTGTGTGATGAACAACAATTACAAAATGTTAGTAATAGGTAAAGAAATAAATGACAATGTAAATGTATAATATAGTAACTAATTGTTCTTAGAACTATAAAAGTATTTATAAGTTAAGTTTTTTTTAAGTAATTAATAATTAAAATGTAACAAGACGTTGCCTGTAACGAATGTTATTTAAAGGCCAATAAATATTTCTTATTCTTATTCTTATTAAATAATTCACATACCAAAGCGCCAAGATCTAATCCGGGGACGGGAGCAGCGGATGTAGCTGAGAAATAGAGGAAGATCCAGAAGCAAAAAACGGAAATCTTGACATAAATCATATTCACTAAGTGAAATTATAATACACAGGCAGTTCAATATACTGTATCAAACAAAATGCAAGAATCACAACTTATATATAAAATAACTATAAACTTATTTTATCAGGGTTCAAGATACTTGATAGACAAGAGGTCAAGAGATCGTCTATTATTATTGCTCTTGGGTATTACCAAACTACAAATATTTCTTATTTTAATATTATGAGAACATTCATTTGAGTAAATCATTTGTACAGTTCTCACATTATTTTTATCCTACTTAGGAATCGGTTAATTATGTCAACTTTTTATGCCTTTATCAGCCGCTTTTTTTAAAAATTACATATCTTTTGTTAACCATGAAATTAATATCATACGACGCCATTAACTGAGTAGCTGGTCGGGGAACTTTCGAACCGCTATCACAATATTTTTTGGGCCTTTATAAATTAATTTATATAATAATAATATGGAAACCATTTGGCCGATTTTTTCTTAAGGCTTCCAAAAAAGGGAAAATACTCAGTTTGATAAGTATTTTTAAAATTTTTGTTTTAATAGACGGCGGGAATGATTTAAAAAAAAATGTTAAAAAAGGTAGATTAATACTTCTCAAGTGGTCCTTAATTTTATCGAAATAAGTCAAAAGGTTAAATTTAATAATCGAAATAACTGATATGGTTTTATCGGCGCCTGCCTGGCGGGTCGTAAGTAATAACTTGAAAAAAACTTATTTACATCCAGAAACCGCATATTCCAAAGGGGAGAAATACTCTACCCTATCCTACACAGTACAGTTCTAGAAACGACAAATATTGGATCACCTTTTTTTAACTATTTGTGTTTATTCTGTTCTATCCTTATAAAAATCCTGGATGTCTGAAAGTTTCTCAAAATTTGTTGAACCCAGGAGAAACTTCGTAGACGAGTTCGATCGTTCGAGACTTAAAAAGACAGCCGAAAGAAATAATTCCAGACCCGAAGCAGAGACACTTGGCTTGTTTTTTCAGTTGTCTATCAACGCCTTCATACCGTGACAATAAGAAGAAATAAATATAGTTAAAAAGTCTTAAAAACTTGCCTGTTATTAAGAGATTCTTGAAAATATACAAACAGAACTGAGAGTATCTGCATATGATAATAAACGCAGGCGTCAACTGGCAAGGGTCCTAATATTCTCTGAGACCTTTTCAGCGACAATAAAGATTTTTCAAAAATGTGTTCTAGCCAGGACAGTGTACATGATACCATATATACGCCAGGGAGTATTAATCTTTAGTCAATAAACCAAATTTAAAAGAATGTAACTTATTGCAGTGTACAAAACTTCGAATCACAATATTTTCATCTTACGCAAAAAGGCAATTAGCGCTTTTAAGAACTAGGGGGGGAAAACGCATTAGTTCTGTCGACAGAACTACTCAGAACTCCACAGAACAGGTGGAAATAATCGGTTAACATATGTCAGTTTTGAGATTTGTAAAAAACGGTACAATTAATAGACCAATGCAGTCGGCCAGGGTTACAAAAAATTTACAGGAATACTATAGTTCCACCTAAATACACAATATTTGAATATTTTCGCACATAATGACAACTGATGCAAGTTTCATTGTTACACAATATCAACCACATATTTTAGCAATTTTTTCACCGTCATGGCCGAAAATAAAACAAGTACTTTATATTATGGGACTATGTGAAGCAAAAGCTCTTTATGAATTAGAGGCATGCCCTCTTGCTTGCGCTATCACAGTTTTATTAAAATACAAAATTAGTTTTATTATATCTCTTTATTTTAATTCTTGTGCACAAAGCTTGTAAGTAAGTATAGCCTCTCGCCTATTTTAGAGTTCCATACATAAAAGGTAAAAACGGGATGATTACTAAGACTTCGCTTTCCGTTCGTCCGTCTATCACCAGGCATCTCATGAACCTTGTTAGCTATAGAGCTGAAATTTTCACAGATGATGTATTTCTGTTGTCGCAGTCTGCTATTTATTTTGGAAAATAATTTAGTTAAAAAATTTTGCTATTAGCGATATAAAAATGATACCTGTTAAATGTTACTAGTCTTGCCAGTCTCACTGAGACAAGATAATTCAAAATAAAATGTATAGTACGTCTTCACCTTGGAAACTTATTTAAAATGCTTAATGTAACTTAATTTTTAATTAAGATTTATAATATAATCATCAGTCCGAACAACGATATTACAAAATTTTTGTTTTGATTGACTATACAGGATGTCACGCGTACCGGATTGTTGGAACGGTCCATATTATATGGAGTTCACCGAACGTGAACGAAACTAAAGTTGGACCTTTTTAACAATCAGATACGCGTGAAAACCTGTATTGTAAAGGAAAATTAATCAAATACGCGTTAGTTTTCCAAATAAAATTATTATTTTGGTGGGTAATTATAAATATATGTCAGATGTTGAGAGTTGTCAATATGATAAACATTGTTGGTGGTTAGACTAATGAATTTGGACGTGTAGCATCTGCAGTTTGGATCGTAGGTCTGAAAGAAATAAAAATAATTGTGAGTATTACATACATTATCCTAATCCTAACTAATATTATAAATGCGAAAGTAACTCTGTCTGTCTGTCTCGCTTTCACGATAAAACCACTAAATCGATCTGATTGAAATTTGGTACACAGGTAGATTGGACTACGGGAAAGGACTTAGAATACTTTTTAAAAAGCTAGTTATTAATAATTCATATTTACAGCTGACTATTTTGTACTGATTTGTTTCTCTACCGATTTCCAAAAGAGAAGGGGTTTCTTAATTATGTTTGTTAACTAATATTTCGGAGACGGATAGACCGATTTGAAAAAACTTTCAATGGTTTGAATGGGTATACCTCACATGTGGCCCCATTTTAATTTAATCAAAATTGTTACACAGGTTTGATATTTAAATCGAAATAAATGAAAAAGTTCTTTCGGCGCCTGCCGTAACTTGTAAAACTTGTGGTTGTAAAGTTGGTAATCAATTTTTATTAACAAGAACATGTTTCATACACAATTATCAATAGATTGTCGCTAAAACATAAAATATACGTAATTTGTAACTCTTCTGACAAAGGAGAACATTCTCAAGATTTCCAGAAACCTGGACCGATTATGATAATGAAGTACTTATGTATGCAGCGTATATCTGTCATGTGGCCCATTAAACAATTTAGCAAATTGTCCAGTGGTTTGATATTTAAATTATCACAATTGAGTACGCTCTTATAAAGCAACTTTGCACTCTTGTATCTTTATCAATTTTTCATCATTGAGATTTTCTTAACAAACCTTTTTGTTTGAATTTGATAACATATCATAATTGAGTGCCTAAAAATAACTAGTACGCCATCTTGGAATCCGTCATATTGGATGTATGACGTCAGTTAGCTTACAATTCATCCCAAAGCGTGACTTGCATATAAATCTATTGAGGGTAAATGATCTATGCAGCTATACGATTCAGCTCTAACATAGATAACACGTATGTAACTTATATGACAAAAAAATATGTTCAAAGGTAAATTAAAATCTTAAATAGCTAATTATAAAATAATTATATTCCAAAACAACTCACTATTTCTTGAGCAACTGGCGCCGCACACACATTAGAAAATGCCAATGCAACGATCAGCATCACACACAAAAACGTGGATTTATTCATTGTTATTAATATTTATAGTTTTTCCTTTTACAGAGATCTGGAGTCACAGAACGTGGCGGATGAAATAGTTGTAAACACAATTATTATTTAAATAATATAACAATTTCAGTTGGATATTCCCGAGGCGAAAGTTCAACATTTATCACAAGCAAAATTTAAGGCGCGGCGTAAATACACGATCTTATAAATTATATGCGTTAATATACAATATATATATATTTTTATTTAAATACTATTTTTTGCCCGCGGCTTCGCTCGCGTTAAGAAGTATTATTAATTAGGTAGGTATAGTTTTTGCGGCTTTAGCGTGTGTAAAAATTAAGGGCCTACAAAAATTCTTTGTACACAATATTTATAACTAATCTATCTATGTATATAATCTAATGACAATTAGGCGCTAAAACTATCAAGCTATTGGGTGAACTTACTCGTGAGCAAGCAACATAAAACTGTCCATGAGAGAAGCAATGTTCTCTCAAGTCAATTTCCCCCATTATCTCGACAATCCAATGGGGAACTACGCGGGTGAAACCGCGACCACCGACAAGCGGACCGATGCGATTTTACCTCGCCAACTATGTTGGACTCCCGCACCAACTCCTCGAACTCGCCGTTTTTTTTTTTTGGATTCTCCACGTGTCATCTTCCCTCTTGACCGGCCTCAGGATTTTTCGGAACACCTTGCATTCTGCCACCAAAAAACTTTTTTTTCCTCTTTTTGTGTTAATGTCTAGGCCTCGCATCCATACATAAGTATTGGATAATAACGAATGTGTCCGTATACGTTACACCTTATCGTACACAATATAATCTGTATTGCGAACCAGATTTGTGTCTCCTACGAGTTCATACACTGTGTATTCTCTGCAGTAAGACACAATAAAAGCTTCTATAATGAAGAGCGCACATTTTTTCTGCACTGTATTTATAATTGCACTAATTTTAGCAACAGTATATAGCAAACCTATTGTTCAGACAATGGTAAGTGATTTATTTTTTATGTACTTAATAGACGTATATATTTGGGTAATTACCCGACTTCAATAAGGAAGAGTTTCTCAATTTATCGGATTTTTTACTATTGTTTTGTTGGAATATACTTTCCGATTGCTCCCATAAAAATTTTGGCATAATCAGTAGTTTTTGAGATATTCTCCATGTCTATTAATTTTTGACCGCATTGTTGACTTTTCGTTATACAATTTAAGTTTAGTAACCTGCCATAATATATTATAAGTTCAATTTTCTTGTTTTCTCGAAAGACTTAACTAAAACCCTGATGCATATCGTCGATGCGGCCTAAGATAAAGCACACTTGCCTTGACAAAAAAGATACACTCGAAACTTTAAATTACCCATAAAAACTCTGCAGGGAGTTCCACAATAGTACACCCGAACCAATAAGCTAGTATATTCCGTTTTATGTAACTGGCAATGTTGCGGGTGACAGGCACTAGAATATGGTCAATATATATTCAACTAACATTTTTATTTTATTTTTCCTCAGACATTTAATAACAACTGCAAATGCTATACTTACACTTTCCATGTCTCGATAAATAACGTTTATATTATCGATAACACAAAACATATAACAATTATTTATAACAAGCAATAGAAGAGAACTAAAGATGTTACTAAGAATGAGAAGAGAAAAAAAAGAAAGAAAAAAAAATCAAAGAAGAAAAATACTAATGAACGGAATCATTATTACTAAAGCAGTGGGACAAAATTATGTAATAAATATATATTCATCATTATAGAACATGATATACAGATAGAAAGAAAATTATTAAACAAAAAATAACACGATTTCATTCAATCGTGTTCTTGGGATACCTGACGCCAAAATGAACTGCACAGAAGACTAAGAAATGCACAGGATGTGTCTTATTGAAGGGCTCTCTTACAAAATACCGCGTAGATGCGTAGGTTTCAGTGTTCAAATTGTATACTTTGCTATAGTTTCTTTTATTTACAGTTACTTTATAAAGTAGCTTGTAATCTCTTCTTACATAAAGAAACCAAATTACTACTAATTTTCTGAAAAAGGATTTAGTTTCTGCGTTTCGTTTCGACTGCATTTTTTCATGTTTCTTGCCCGATCAGCGTCTCAGATTTCTCAAAGGTGGTTGGACTTATTTGTGGGATTCTTGTTTTTTTTTAAACGATATATATACGTAGGTTATTTATAAAAAATATACTTTCCACGTGGTTCCATTTCAGTTTAGTAAACATTGGTTATGTGTTTGTTTTTGGAAACCAAAATATGTACCTATTAAAAATAATTGTATCGGCGCCTGTCAAATTAAAGTTGGCGATCACTTTTTAAGAAAGACTTGTTGAATAAACTTTTGTGTAGTTTTAAATACACAATTTTTTAAATGTGCCATTTTATTTACGTATATAGGATGTAGGCAGTTTATACTCTGGAGTCCAAAATAAATTTAACTGAAATTTTATAAGTACTAATACTGTTCAATTCAAACTTAATCTTAAGTATTGTAACATTGTATTCTATATACATTGTAATAATTATGTTTTCTCAATTAGTATAATTTTTTTTTTTTTTAATAAAATAGAATAGGTAGCTATTTAAACGATGTTCTAAATTCTGCTAACTGTTAAATATTTAAGATAGCAACTTCAATTATATTATTATTTATTCATTTCTGCCATCTAGTGGTGGGGTGGATCAACACATTATTTTCAATGGTCTATTTTTTTGTTGTTGTAGCTAGTTATTTTGTATTAGGTAATAAAGGTCACTAGTATATCGTTTTTTTTATAAGAATAGTAGTATTATTAATAAAAATATCTTAGGTGTCATGGCGCGAAAAAAGTTGCAAAAAGTTAAGACGACAAAAAAGAACTGTTGCCATTTTTCTCTTCTTAAGTTTTTTTTCACGTGTAAGCATTTTTTGTCGAACCTAAGATATTTTTATTAATAATACTTCTATTCTTATAAAAAATGCGATATAATAGCATTTACTAGCTGAACGGAGAAAACATTGTATTATATATTATGGTAATCTTTAATACCAACTTCCAGTAAAGAGTACTCAATTACTCAATCTATTCCTTTTTTTTCAGCGCCTACTGTACCTAATGGAAGTCGAAAAATAGTTACTTTTTAACTGAATTCCTTCCAAAAAGAGGAGGTAATATGTTCACCTGTATGTTTTTTCTTTGTATGTTGATCGATATTTGGCCGGTTGGCGCAGTTAGTAGCGACCCTGCCTTCTGCGCCGCTAGTCCCGGGTTAGATCCCGGACAGGTTAAACATTTGAATGCATGAACACATGTCCTCCAGACACAGGTCAAACAGACATTGTTTGACCTGTGTCTGGGTGTTTATTATGTATATAAGTATGTATATCAGTCATCAGGTTACCATGGCACAGGCTTTGCCTAGTTTGGGACCTGAACACCTTTGTGTGGATGTTGTCTCATAAAAAAAAAAAACTTTTTGCGAAATTAGGAGGGGTTCTATTTTTCGAGTATATGTATATTTCTTTGGCACGCCCTAGAGCCTAAACGGCTTGTCGTATTTTCATATGAGTGATGTCAATGAATTCGTCTCTACCTGTAAATTGTCATAAGCTAAACTAACTGCATCCCGCGATTTCACTCGTTAAGATACGTGATTTTAAAAATCTTGCAGTCGGAGAAGGAGAGGAGAATAAGAGGAGGTACTCAATTCGAGTGCATGTTTTTTTATGTTTATTACCTCATTTGGAAACAGCTGGACCAATTTGAAAATATGTTTTTTCAGTTTTGATATATTACTTCTCGAGTGGTAACATTTCATATTATCAAAATGATGAAATTTAATGACCACCAAAAAAACAATCGTTGCCCTAAACAGCCTCATCCAAAAAAAATATAATATACACAAATAAATGAAATCTATACCAAAATCTTTCGGGCTATTTAAGTCAAGCCTTCACTACAAATACTTTTCATAACCCAAAAAAGGCCACGCGTGCACCAAATGTTAACCAGCAAAGTTTTATGACACTCCAAATACTTTCGGCAAATAGGTCTGCAGTAGGTTTAGGTTTTTTTTATGACAATCCGAATACTTTGTAACATATTTGGATAAAATTTTAAATAAAATGCGAGCACATATTTGGTGCATGCGTGGCCTTTTTGGGTAGCTCAGCGATTATTCTGAAGATACTTGCCTTTTTTAGGTTAACAGACTTTACGTTTATTGGTGATAATTTCATAATAAAATGGGGATGAAATTCTGGTAAGTACTAACGATTTTTTGGGCGTTATATTTCATTATATCTGGTGATTGCTTATACCTAAGCCTTATCAAAATCGGTCTGTTGCTTTGATCTTTAAATTGACATAACTGTATAAGTTCTTTCAGCGCCTGTCGTGATTTAATCAGTTATTTAAAAAGAGCTTTTTTATATTTGTTATCTTTAACCAACACAGACATGGTCTTAGCGCGGTACCTTTTATTTAGAAATCTTAAACACTAATTCATAGGGCGTTTTGTCGGGTCTGTATCAAACAAAGGGCTTCATTTGTCATCAGTACCTTATGAATATGAAAATTCAAAAATTTCATAGATGTCTATAATGTTAATGATTTTGTAGTTGTTTTAAACCGGCGTACAAAAAAAGGTTCTAAGTTCGTCCGTATGTATTTTTTTGTTTATGTTCATCGATATTTTGTGTGAAATTGTGAACTGATTAAAAAAAATGAGATTTCAAAAGGTTATTCATTTCAGTCAGGATCTGATGATGAAATCATAAATATAGAAAAAAAACTAACTAACAATGTAATGAAATCTTAAAAGTCAATTTTGACCCACTGGTTTCCGATGGAGCTGAAATTTGGCATACTGTCTCATGTACGTTTTATAACAATACAATAATCTGATACTATTGAGATTGAAGGTGGGTGTGTGCATGCGTGACGTCACCTGCCAGCACTAACGGAAGACCAGCGCTGGTTGCTTAAACCAGCGTTATGCTAAGTTGGAGCCGGTTTGTGCCAAGAAATACAGATATTAAATATGAAGTCTGTACAAATAGTAAGTACAAATAGTTTTTTGCTATAAATAATTTTCTTTCTTTCTTTCAATGGCAAACAATAATAACACGAAATTTTGTGTATGTATTTATTATTAATTTTTAATACTACTCAGTAAGTCTTTGGTAGCGTCGAAGTTGGAGACTTGAACATTGACGATGGTGTGCTTGGAGAGGTCTGTAATGTTTATGTTGTTCGTGACTAAAGTCAGCATGTCTGTCTTGCTGGGTCCGCTGCTTCCGTAATAGGGCCCGTTGAGATATTTGCTCAAATCCTGTAATGAAGATAAGCACATGATTAATACAGATCAAAACTTTTTTTCCTATTTGATAGATTGAAAGATATAGAAGAACAATTTTTTTCTATTGCAGTTTTAGATTTTGTAAATGCGCTAAAACGCAGTGATTATTCGACATCAAATCTACGTATTAGTCTATCTACTTTCAACATTAGCAAAAAAAATGGTGATTCTTTTTGATATTATTTTCTATGTTCTCCCTTGTCTTTAAGCGCAAGTATTATAAAAGTTCATAAGGACTTTGCTGTTTGCTGTAAAGTTACTGAATATTTATATAAAAATTGAATTATCTGTAGATCTGGTTGGTTTATAGGTAATGGATGGTTTATAAGTAATGCATATGCATTTTTTTGTTGTAGTTAGTTTCTTTATATTTCTTAATAAAGACACTTGCACGCTATTTAGTTAGATTTATCATTTGTAACACGTGTTTTAAAATGTCTTATTCTCAATTGTTTGATTTGTTTCGGTCATACATTTTATGTTTTAACCTTATTACGTAACGAATTAACACGCATTTGACTAAATGTGACGAAATGGATACTGTTATGAATGATATTATCAAAAATTTTGTTCCGAACGTAATTTTACCGCGTAATTAATGTTTATAAATAAACGATACAAATGATATCATACGATCAATTATAATATGCTTACCAAATCATAAGGAGCAGCTTCTATTGAACAAAACATAACATAACACATACACGCAAATAATATAACTTTAGATGCCATTTTGTTTTCAATAACACTAAGCAAGCTTATAACAAAAGCGACACTGACTTGACTGTGATATTATTCTGAATAAATCCTATAAATTTAATATAATAATACGAAGCGTAGGTATAACATACAGTAAAGACTCGTTGAAGCGATTGTATGAGGTTAACAGCTCATTCCACTATCGCCTTTAAATAACTTTAGGTAGAATGATAGTAAAACAATAACAAATAATTCGAACATGCCTGGTTTTTCCTGTGATAATTGTAATAGGGTTACTGATAATTTTTCAAGTCTGGCCAGTCCAAAAATTAAGAATATTAGTTGAACTGGTTGTGACATGGAAACTAAAATGACGTCTGTAGAATGAAATTAATTTTATTTTTGGACATTTTATATTATTTTATGGCTATAAGTAAACTATAAGTAAGAATTTGAAATATGACAATAGTATTCCTGTGAATGAACGGATACAATACTTTGATTTTAACTAAATATAAATGTATTTTACTATCCTTTGTGAAAAAACGAATCCGTACTATGTATAATTAGGAAAATCAAGAATTTTCACAAAGAAGAATTCATCCTGATAATATTTTACTGATGCAACGAGAATAACAGATATAAATAAGAAATTATCTTGTCACAGTCATATAATATTCGTAACATTGTCTATAATTTATACTTAAGTAAATTTAATAATATTAACAGAATTTAACAATAAGATTCAGTGCCAATGCAATTTTTTACTAAGGTACGGCTACATTATTGGACCACAAAATAAGTCTAAATTAAATTATATTGTTAGGCTATTTGATTAGCTATGATGGATTCGGGCGCGCCGATTGACGCCACGAGTCGCGAGAGACTGAAATAAGATGTCGGAATCCTGCGGAGCAATGGAACGCTTCGGTGCCTGGGTTTTTTCAAACTGTTTTGTTCCAATTATAGTACATTACTGCCGTGGTCTATTATGACTGCATTGATGGCGGTGATTATGATGGTCTAGAGCATTGTAGCTCTTGACGGCCAAGCTGGAATAAGGGCCGAGACCGAAGGTCGAAGCTTATATAATACAGCGCGGACATTATGAGATCAGGTTTGAAAGCCGAGAGCGTTGATTGGCTGTGCTCGTTGCCATTATAGCGTGGTCAGCATTGCAGTTATTGAAGACCAAAGCTTATATAGTACTTTGGTGAAACAATGCAAGAGCCAGGACGTGATAAGAGATAAAAAAGTATACATTTTGATATTGTTTTCGAAAGTCAAAGTTCAGCGAATGTGAATGAAACTATAGTTGAACCTTTCCAACAATCAAGTACGCGTGAAAAACCCGTCTTCTTAAACAAAATACACGCGTTAGTTTTCTTAATAATAAATGTATTTAGTAGCTAATTGTACTTTTTTTTCAATAATTGTTGGTGTTAGAAATAGTACGAGTATTTATTAGCATTTGTTTATGGAAACTTTACTGACAACTTAAATGCGCTGTAATTTAGTAGTTGACACGCTCTAATGTATTCACAGCCATGTTCCGCTTACAAGGTAGAATAGTTGCACTTCCCTCATTAGTTAGGCAAACATTGATGGATAGTTTTATATATATTATGTTTTATACAATAGATAGCAATAGGTAAAGCAGCAAGTTCAATCGGTAGATCTTAAGATTACAAAGTTTTACGTAACTAGCGCTTGCTGCAATAAGTTTCCCAATGTTGGCCCAACGACTTTATAATACTTAGTAAAGTAAAATAAACCTCATCATTGAATTGGTTTATTTTTGATAATCAGTATTCAAAATTGAGTCAAAGATGTTTTTCACATATTGTTTAAATTGGCTGGAAAGTAGTGCTACTGCAAAACCAGTTTTAACTGGTTTTTTTTGCAATATTTCCAATTTTCTACCGTTCTTAAGGTCATACTAAGTACGGGTGTGTATCTTTTTGTGTTTATTACACCATTTCTCGGAGACGGCTGGCTCGACCGATTTGAAAAATTGTCCTTTTTTTGTTTGAAATGTGATCCTTCCATGTGGTCCCATTTTAATTTTATAAGATCAAGAAGTTCGATTTTTAAATCGAATTAACTGAAAAAGTTCTGTGTGCGCCTGACGTTAAACAAATAGGTACTCACTTATTTAGTAAAAAAAGAACTTGTAACGTATTTTTCAAATTTTTATTCTCACAAAGATGTAAGGTACTTGTTTTATTATAACACTTACTCTACTTATTTTGTGAGTTACAACGAATTATAAACACAATTTATTTTCAAATTGTACAATTAGGTGGTTGTAAAACTTAATGCCATGTGAAAATAGAAATATCGTTAAGTTAGTCACGCAAACTGCCGGTATAGCATAATACTATTCTATATTAAAGAGCAAGTTTCTGACTAACTGAAATTCATTAGGAATTAACGCAGAGCCAAAACCGTTGAACCCAAAAACGTGAAATTTGGAGGGTGTATTCATTATAGGGTGTACTAAGAAAAGTCTTGTATTCTCAACCCCTAAAGGAGTCAAATAATGATTCAAAGGTTGAAACTTCTTTATATTCCATTTTAGTTTGCGGGCAACGCCGCGGGTCATAGCTATTACTATTTTAATTAAATCAACGAAAAATATAATATATAGCCCACTATCGTTTTTTATCCAAAACATTTTGGTGTTTAAATTTTTCTATTCCCGTTCTATCGTTGGACCAGTTTCCATACAGACTCGTACGCAATGCTTTGCATCAACTTATATTGTGCAAACTGCTTATTTTCGAAATTAATGGCTTCCTTATTTCTCTATACGAGTGTCAGGGACATTCTGTTGCAAGTGAAAAGGTTCCTTCGAGCTACAACTAAGGCCGCATTACATCAGGTGAGATTCGGTCAAATCTTAGGTATAAACCGATATTCTATTGAATAAAAAATGATATTAAAAGTTTTAAGGATATTATTAACTGACTTCCAAAAAGGAGATGGTTCTATGTTTGAGATAGGTTTTTGTATGTTCATCGATATTTTCGTCAATTTTGTACCGATAAAAAATACTTTTAGTTCGAAACCGTATACTTCCGAGGCGGTCCCATTATCATCAAGCCAAGGATCTGATGACGAAATCTGAAGGTAATGACAACCTGCTTTGTAACGTAACTTTTGTAAGCCGAATAGAAGTCGGTCTTTAACCCCGACATAAAAACGACGGGGTGTTATAAGTTTGACGTGTATGTGTGTATATGTGTGTGGCATCGTAGTTCCCAAACGCATGGATTTTTTTTTGTGTAAGTTGTATTAGTCGGGAGTATTCTTTACTATATGTGATAAAGATCTATCCAAAATGGCCGGCGCCACAAAATGGCGATGTACTTTTTTTACAATTTCCTCAATTTAGTCATTAAATGAAAGGGCTTCACTAATAGAATACTGTACATTATAACAACAAATTAAGGGTTTTTTTTTTAATATTCTATTTTATTTGTTACTATTAAAGTATATCTTGTTAGGTTTTCAGTTCTAATGTAACTAAATATGCAGCCTAGCCTTTATTTTGCATATCTCTTTCATCTTTATCGCTGAGATTCGAAGCACGCTACTTGCCTATTCAAGTAATAATTCATTAATTTAATGCCCTACAGGAAGTATTTAAGCCCCTTGCTTACGTATTAGCTACCTTAAATGTTGGATCGCATGTCTCATTTGAAATAATAAAGTTAATGTAGTTATATCCGGTAAAAATAAGCTAAATGCGAGTATGTAGATGGAAATCTTATTAAAACTTGAAGGACTGAACTTGGGGTACATTTTTAAGTAACCAAATCTCTAAAATCGTATTGTTGGGCTTTATGAATTATCTCACTAATAATTATAAAGGCAAAAGTCTGCATGTTAATGTTTGTTTGTAACTTCTTCACGCTCAAACGCCTGACAAGATTTTGATTAAATTTCGCACCAGGAAAGCTTATGTCCTATGGATGAACACATACGCTACTTTTCATCCTGGAAAAATACAGTGTTCACAAGTCGATCATTAGACCTGTCCTATTGCATGGATCTGAATGTTGGGCTACTAAGGCGGTGAATGAAAGGGACATGCATGCAGCAGAGACGCGAATGTTGAGATGGATGTCTTGAGTGACAACAATGGACAAAATAAGAAATGAGTATGTTAGGGAAAGTTTCAAAGCAGCTCCAGTGACTGAGAAGTCAAGAAGTGGTAGGCTAGGATGGTATGGAGATGTTATGCGTAGAAAAGAAAGCCATTTGACGAAGAGGTTCATGAAAATGACTGTAGATGGTAGCGCCGGGAGAGGGTGACCTAAGAAGATGTGGGTGAATTGTGTGAAAAGGGATATGTGCAAAAAGGATTGCGAATGAAGAGATGACGGCTGATAGAGTAGAATGGAAGAGTGGGATAAGATCAGGAAGATGATGATGATGTGGGAAAATCAAATTTTCGCGGGTAAAAGCACAAAGCGCAACTAGTATAAAAATAAACTCGAATAAATCAACGATTTCTGAAGACCACTCTCGCCTAGTGGTTAGCACTTAGAGAGTCAGTGGTTTGAACGATGTGCCACCAAAGAGTTTAAATTTTGCATCGCCGATACGGGAGAAATCCTAGTGGGCAACTATTAATACTTCAATCATTTGTAAAGAATATTTTTTTTTAGTCGGCACCTATGAAAAAAAAAAATTCATAGGTAGGCATATAAAGCTTATTGTCTATGCTTCTAAAAAATATATATTATGGCAATCAGTCTTTTTTTTTTTTAATTTTGAAATGTATTTATGATACCACCGTAAAAAGCCGAACCCATTGAAATAAACGATTGATTGATATTTAATTAATATATATCAAACGATTTTCTGTTTTAATTAAGCGGTTTTAAACGTTTTAAATTAAGGATACTACCTAAATTTAGTATTGCTAGTTTACTCCTAATATTAATTCAATTTCATGAAAATAGAGGTTCAAAAAACTTTCTTAACATTACTTGTATTCCGGATTTTTTATATCACTGGGCAGTATTAATTACATTAGAGTAAGAAAAAGCGAAACTACCTCCCATACAAAAAATGGCATCTTCTTTCCACTCTAGCGCATCATTATAACTTTTTCAATGATACTAAAAATAGACCATTAAGTAATCTAATTTCTAAGAGAAACTAACGAATGAAATGACGAAAGTATCCAATTTTGACGATAAGCTTGGCTGATTTGTCATTTTGATGATGATATGTTTTACTTCCTATTCGTTTTTAGGTTCAATTTGAAGAAAATACTTTCCGCTTTCTACTTACATATAAGTATTGTTGGAATTATATAATAAAATAAAATAATATCGGCTAGATGCAAGTCGGACTCACGAACGAAGGGTTCCGTACCATTATCTATACAACAATAGTTCCAGTTTCTACTAATATAATAATACTGTTTCTGTAACATAGATATTACAACAACTCGTATTAATATAGATATTACAACAACTAGTATTAATAAAGATATTACAACAACTCGTATTAATATAGATATTACAACAACTGGTGTTAATATAGATATTAAAACTAGTATTAATATAGATATTACAACAACTGGTGTTAATATAGATATTAAAACTAGTATTAATATAGATATTACAACAACTGGTGTTAATATAGATATTAAAACTAGTATTAATATAGATATTACAACAACTAGTATTAATATAGATATTACAACAACTGGTATTAATATAGATATTACAACAACTTGTGTTAATATAGATATTAAAACTAGTATTAATATAGATATTACAACAACTTGTGTTAATATAGATATTAAAACTAGTATTAATATAGATATTACAACAACTGGTGTTAATATAGATATTAAAACTAGTATTAATATAGATATTACAACAACTGGTGTTAATATAGATATTAAAACTAGTATTAATATAGATATTACAACAACTAGTATTAATATAGATATTACAACAACTCGTATTAATATAGATATCACAACAACTAGTATTAATAAAGATATTACAACAACTCGTATTAATATAGATATTACAACAACTGGTGTTAATATAGATATTAAAACTAGTATTAATATAGATATTACAACAACTGGTGTTAATATAGATATTAAAACTAGTATTAATATAGATATTACAACAACTAGTATTAATATAGATATTACAACAACTGGTATTAATATAGATATTACAACAACTTGTGTTAATATAGATATTAAAACTAGTATTAATATAGATATTACAACAACTTGTGTTAATATAGATATTAAAACTAGTATTAATATAGATATTACAACAACTGGTGTTAATATAGATATTAAAACTAGTATTAATATAGATATTACAACAACTGGTGTTAATATAGATATTAAAACTAGTATTAATATAGATATTACAACAACTAGTATTAATATAGATATTACAACAACTCGTATTAATATAGATATCACAACAACTAGTATTAATAAAGATATTACAACAACTCGTATTAATATAGATATTACAACAACTGGTGTTAATATAGATATTAAAACTAGTATTAATATAGATATTACAACAACTCGTATTAATATAGATATTACAACAACTGGTGTTAATATAGATATTAAAACTAGTATTAATATAGATATTACAACAACTGGTGTTAATATAGATATTAAAACTAGTATTAATATAGATATTACAACAACTAGTATTAATATAGATATTACAACAACTCGTATTAATATAGATATCACAACAACTAGTATTAATAAAGATATTACAACAACTCGTATTAATATAGATATTACAACAACTGGTGTTAATATAGATATTAAAACTAGTATTAATATAGATATTACAACAACTGGTGTTAATATAGATATTAAAACTAGTATTAATATAGATATTAAAACTAGTATTAATATAGATATTACAACAACTGGTGTTAATATAGATATTAAAACTAGTATTAATATAGATATTACAACAACTAGTATTAATATAGATATTACAACAACTCGTATTAATATAGATATCACAACAACTAGTATTAATAAAGATATTACAACAACTCGTATTAATATAGATATTACAACAACTGGTGTTAATATAGATATTAAAACTAGTATTAATATAGATATTACAACAACTGGTGTTAATATAGATATTAAAACTAGTATTAATATAGATATTACAACAACTAGTATTAATATAGATATTACAACAACTGGTGTTAATATAGATATTAAAACTAGTATTAATATAGATATTACAACAACTCGTATTAATATAGATATTACAACAACTGGTGTTAATATAGATATTACAACAACTCGTATTAATATAGATATTACAACAACTGGTGTTAATATAGATATTAAAACTAGTATTAATATAGATATTACAACAACTCGTATTAATATAGATATTACAACAACTAGTATTAATAAAGATATTACAACAACTCGTATTAATATAGATATTACAACAACTGGTGTTAATATAGATATTAAAACTAGTATTAATATAGATATTACAACAACTGGTGTTAATATAGATATTACAACAACTAGTATTAATATAGATATTACAAAAACTCGTATTAATATAGATATTACAACAACTGGTGTTAATATAGATATTACAACAACTCGTATTAATATAGATATTACAACAACTGGTGTTAATATAGATATTAAAACTAGTATTAATATAGATATTACAACAACTCGTATTAATATAGATATTACAACAACTAGTATTAATAAAGATATTACAACAACTCGTATTAATATAGATATTACAACAACTGGTGTTAATATAGATATTAAAACTAGTATTAATATAGATATTACAACAACTAGTATTAATATAGATATTACAACAACTGGTGTTAATATAGATATTAAAACTAGTATTAATATAGATATTACAACAACTCGTATTAATATAGATATTACAACAACTGGTGTTAATATAGATATTACAACAACTGGTGTTAATATAGATATTAAAACTAGTATTAATATAGATATTACAACAACTAGTATTAATATAGATATTACAACAACTAGTATTAATAAAGATATTACAACAACTCGTATTAATATAGATATTACAACAACTGGTGTTAATATAGATATTAAAACTAGTATTAATATAGATATTACAACAACTGGTGTTAATATAGATATTACAACAACTTGTGTTAATATAGATATTACAACAACTGGTATTAATATAGATATTACAACAACTAGTATTAATATAGATATTACAACAACTGGTGTAAATATAGATATTACAACAACTAGTATTAATATAGATATTACAAAAACTCGTATTAATATAGATATTACAACAACTGGTGTTAATATAGATATTAAAACTAGTATTAATATAGATATTACAACAACTGGTGTTAATATAGATATTAAAACTAGTATTAATATAGATGTTACAACAACTGGTATTAATATAGATATTACAACAACTGGTATTAATGTAGATATTAAAACTAGTATTAATATAGATATTACAACAACTTGTGTTAATATAGATATTAAAACTAGTATTAATATAGATATTACAAAAACTCGTATTAATATAGATATTACAACAACTGGTGTTAATATAGATATTAAAACTAGTATTAATATAGATATTACAAAAACTCGTATTAATATAGATATTACAACAACTGGTGTTAATATAGATATTAAAACTAGTATTAATATAGATATTACAACAACTGGTGTTAATATAGATATTAAAACTAGTATTAATATAGATATTACAAAAACTCGTATTAATATAGATATTACAACAACTGGTGTTAATATAGATATTAAAACTAGTATTAATATAGATATTACAACAACTAGTATTAATATAGATATTACAACAACTGCTATTAATATAGATATTACAACAACTGGTATTAATGTAGATATTAAAACTAGTATTAATATAGATATTACAACAACTTGTGTTAATATAGATATTAAAACTAGTATTAATATAGATATTACAACAACTGCTATTAATATAGATATTACAACAACTGGTATTAATGTAGATATTAAAACTAGTATTAATATAGATATTACAACAACTTGTGTTAATATAGATATTAAAACTAGTATTAATATAGATATTACAAAAACTCGTATTAATATAGATATTACAACAACTGGTGTTAATATAGATATTAAAACTAGTATTAATATAGATATTACAAAAACTCGTATTAATATAGATATTACAACAACTGGTGTTAATATAGATATTAAAACTAGTATTAATATAGATATTACAACAACTGGTGTTAATATAGATATTAAAACTAGTATTAATATAGATATTACAAAAACTCGTATTAATATAGATATTACAACAACTGGTGTTAATATAGATATTAAAACTAGTATTAATATAGATATTACAACAACTAGTATTAATATAGATATTACAACAACTGCTATTAATATAGATATTACAACAACTGGTATTAATGTAGATATTAAAACTAGTATTAATATAGATATTACAACAACTTGTGTTAATATAGATATTAAAACTAGTATTAATATAGATATTACAAAAACTCGTATTAATATAGATATTACAACATTTGGTGTTAATATAGATATTAAAACTAGTATTAATATAGATATTACAACAACTGGTGTTAATATAGATATTAAAACTAGTATTAATATAGATGTTACAACAACTGGTATTAATATAGATATTACAACAACTGGTATTAATGTAGATATTAAAACTAGTATTAATATAGATATTACAACAACTTGTGTTAATATAGATATTAAAACTAGTATTAATATAGATATTACAAAAACTCGTATTAATATAGATATTACAACAACTGGTGTTAATATAGATATTAAAACTAGTATTAATATAGATATTACAACAACTGGTGTTAATATAGATATTAAAACTAGTATTAATATAGATATTACAACAACTGGTGTTAATATAGATATTAAAACTAGTATTAATATAGATATTACAACAACTGGTGTTAATATAGATATTAAAACTAGTATTAATATAGATATTACAATAACTCGTATTAATATAGATATTACAACAACTGGTGTTAATATAGATATTACAACAACTTGTGTTAATATAGATATTACAACAACTGGTATTAATATAGATATTACAACAACTAGTATTAATATAGATATTACAACAACTGGTGTAAATATAGATATTACAACAACTAGTATTAATATAGATATTACAAAAACTCGTATTAATATAGATATTACAACAACTGGTGTTAATATAGATATTAAAACTAGTATTAATATAGATATTACAACAACTGGTGTTAATATAGATATTAAAACTAGTATTAATATAGATGTTACAACAACTGGTATTAATATAGATATTACAACAACTGGTATTAATGTAGATATTAAAACTAGTATTAATATAGATATTACAAAAACTCGTATTAATATAGATATTACAACAACTGGTGTTAATATAGATATTAAAACTAGTATTAATATAGATATTACAACAACTAGTATTAATATAGATATTACAACAACTGCTATTAATATAGATATTACAACAACTGGTATTAATGTAGATATTAAAACTAGTATTAATATAGATATTACAACAACTTGTGTTAATATAGATATTACAACAACTGGTGTTAATATAGATATTAAAACTAGTATTAATATAGATATTACAAAAACTCGTATTAATATAGATATTACAACAACTGGTGTTAATATAGATATTACAACAACTGGTGTTAATATAGATATTAAAACTAGTATTAATATAGATATTACAACAACTCGTATTAATATAGATATTACAACAACTGGTGTTAATATAGATATTAAAACTAGTATTAATATAGATATTACAACAACTGGTGTTAATATAGATATTACAACAACTGGTGTTAATATAGATATTAAAACTAGTATTAATATAGATATTACAACAACTCGTATTAATATAGATATTACAACAACTGGTGTTAATATAGATATTAAAACTAGTATTAATATAGATATTACAACAACTGGTGTTAATATAGATATTACAACAACTGGTGTTAATATAGATATTAAAACTAGTATTAATATAGATATTACAACAACTGGTGTTAATATAGATATTAAAACTAGTATTAATATAGATATTACAAAAACTCGTATTAATATAGATATTACAACAACTGGTGTTAATATAGATATTAAAACTAGTATTAATATAGATATTACAACAACTGGTGTTAATATAGATATTACAACAACTGGTGTTAATATAGATATTAAAACTAGTATTAATATAGATATTACAACAACTGGTGTTAATATAGATATTAAAACTAGTATTAATATAGATATTACAACAACTGGTGTTAATATAGATATTAAAACTAGTATTAATATAGATATTACAAAAACTCGTATTAATATAGATATTACAACAACTCGTATTAATATCGAAATAACAACAACGTAATCGTATCGTAAAAACTTGATCTATTCTTGTATACTCGTACATGAAACGGGAAAACGCGATTTACGTTTGTTGTAAGGGAGCCTTCCTTAAACATTTAATTAATTATATTTAACGTATTTGCTGTTATAGCGGCAACATAAATACATCACTTGTAAAAAATTCAAATGTCTATCTAGGAATAAATGAATGAATGAACTCTATTGCAGACACACAAACATCAAATACACAGGAAAAATCTTACATCTAGAGTCACAAGTGGCTGTCACGGTTCATGAATTACAGCCTGGTGACAGACATACAGACGGACGGACGGCGAATTCTTAGTAACAGGTCCTGTTTATACCTTTTGGGCACGGAACCCTTAAAAGCATTACCTCCAATTTTATAAAATTTACGCGATAGAAAATAACATTAAAAATTTGAAAATTTTAGGTTCAAATACTTCTTAAACATTGGTTATGGGCCCAAAAATCAAATAGTTTAGTACCTATTTTAAATTTACTTTAGATCGTATATTTAATTCTTACTAATTTTTACTTGGAAATTATGTAACCGCTATGAGAAGCTGGAGAGAACTAAACTTAAATGGCAATACACTAGTAATGCTGTCGATGGAATACATAGACAAGATCATTTTTTGCAAACAAACAAAATAAATTAACAATATTTATGCAAAAGAAGGTAGTTTTCAATTCGTTGTTCTTGTTTTAAATATTTACTTTAATGCTCTTTGAGAATGAATGCACTCACTTAAATCATCATTAATCCCAATTCGGCCAGTCACACTGCCTAAACAAAAAGTTCCCATAATTATATCTATCCTTTTCTTACTTTTGAAACAAAAAGAGAGGTGATAATTTTAGAAGTGTGAAATTAGGTTAGTAAGTTTGGGTCAATGTTTTAAATTTTTCCTAAGCGATTATTTTTATATTATTTACAATGTTTGCTACAAATTCAGACACAATTTTTTTTTGTAATAAAAACTAGAGAAAAAAAAAGTTTTATTTTTCAATTCATCGCACACGTTAAGGCGTGAATTGTTTCAATCAATTGTAACATTCATACATTTAGGGTCTGATCCTTGTCCTTTCCACCACATTACGCATTATTGACGCTTGCTATTTCTCCCTTTTATTTTCGCGTATTTCTCTCGTTTTTTTGTTACAAAAGTCTTGTAAAAACCAGGGCATTGACCTACACGCTACAAAAGTGATATGAAATTATCTACAAAAGTGACATAAAATTTTAATTCGGCAGGCAACTTTTTCAGTCACTAGATAAAATTTATAGAACAATTTTGATATTTTTTTTACAATTACTTTTGTTTTATTGGTTCAGACGTCGCTGTGCAATCTAAGAACATACGAGTAAACATTAAAGAAAAAATGAAGGTTATAAAAAGTTACTTATTTAGTTTTTTTTTTATTAAACTTAAAGACTAGGCCTTTACTCTTAACTGTTGCTACTATTTATGCTTGGAATTTTCCAGGAGTGGATTTATGAGCAAAAAATTCCATGTAAAATTTTCAACTTCTTTTATTTAAACTTTTCGGTGTCATTTAGATTTTTTGGGTGTAGTTAATGTCAAACTTAAATTATTTTTGCCAAAAAATTTGTGGCTTTCCAATCCTAAATGACTTTTGATCACCAAACTGATTCTAGGTCAAAAGTCATTAGGGATTGGATTGCCACAATTTTTTTGACTTTTGACCTAGAATCAGTTTAGTGTCCCAAACTGATTCTAGGTCAAAAGTCATTAGGGCATGTAATTTACGTGGCTTACCCAGTTTTTATTCAGCTTAGAGGTTGCAAGAGCACCATTTATAATCACATCTTTCAAAAAAGTTGACGAAATTCCGTTAAGAATTTCTACCCCTTTTTAGTGTGTTTGTGTCA
The DNA here is from genome assembly GCA_947049295.1 of Ligdia adustata. Classification (NCBI taxonomy): domain Eukaryota; kingdom Metazoa; phylum Arthropoda; class Insecta; order Lepidoptera; family Geometridae; genus Ligdia; species Ligdia adustata. The sequence goes on along the minus strand of OX346236.1, from coordinate 3,139,166 downwards.
TCCTGCCGTATTTCCTTCTATCAAACATTGCATTGCATTGCATTTAACAGCCTATTTGTAAAACATTCAGTTTAATATAATTTCAATTCTCTATACTTAAAAGGGTTTTCTGAAACAGATCGATTATTAGTGATAAGACCGCCTTGTTTTCTGCTGTATCATGGCAATAAAGATTTTTGTAATTATACTGTTTAATGTGGCCATTCAATATTTAATTATTAGTATCTCGATTTGAACTAAATCAGTCAAGAGGTTGTCGAATTATTATGTAAGAAGTTTGTGTTGGCAAGATCAGCAATTCGCAGAAAGTTCCAGTGTTAATGCAATATACGTGATATAAACCGTATATATACTCGTGCCTACATAGCACAATTGCATTGAAAGAAGAAAAGGTACTCAATTCGACGGTATGTATTTTCATTTATTATTTAATGTATTTAACCTGGTTCCTCGATGACGTCTGAACTGATTAGAAAAAATATTTTAAAATTTTATACTCACTTCTCAAGTGATTCCATTGAAATATCATCAAAAACGGTATAGAAATTTGATTTTTAAATTGATATAACTGTAAAAGTTGTTTCGGCGCCGGCCGTTGGTAATGGAAATAATAACATTTTTTTAAAAGAACTTGTAAACCATTCTTTCCTACTTCCTTAGCCGCTCTCATTTCTACAACAAAATAAGCTACAATAATATACCACCGGTACTAGTTTTCGAATATAATAATACAATATTATTCGTACTTTGTCACGCTTGTCTGTCACGGCACACTACTGTTGTGGCGCAGAACATCAGACACTACATGGAATGTCACTATACATTAGTAAAGCTGTCAACTCTGAAACCACAAGCCCGTATCGTGGTTAAATAATTCAAAGATTGTATTTAAGGCACTCAGGAAATGTATCGTGTTAATCTATGGGTTTAGAGTCTTATTAAAAGTATTAAATTGGACATATTAATTAATAATCGAAATAAATTTACTTTTAAGCATATTCAAGGCAAAATAAACAGAATTGTTATAAATAACTTTGTAAGAACAGCGAATTATATGCAAATCATAATTATGTACGTTAAAGCTTGAAACCAACTGCAACTTGTCACACAGAAAGTGACATCGCTTTTTTTGTTTGAAATTGTGTGTGATCCCTTTTTAATTTTATCAAAAATGGAATACGCAAGGTATACGTCAGAAACCTGGGTATACTTACACTGCCATCGATTGTGATACTAGAAGTTGCAATAAATACACGGGAAAACATAAATTTGTACGATACCTACGGAAGTGTAATGCGTAATGCCTGGAAATTGAGGGCCGTAAAGCGTTCACTGGCCAAGTCGAACAACCTCACGCATGTGTTCGGCACGACCGTTTATATTATAAACGGTCGTGCCGAACGAGCTCCCTGAGTTTGTAATATTGGCTACCAATTTGCATATTTTTAAGAACCGTCTCCAACGCTGGCTTATCGAGCACTCTTTCCATAGCATCAAAGAATTTGTACAACTAAAATGAAACTCATAAAATTATTATTTAGATTAATTAGTGTAACCTGATATTGTTTATATTAACTATATATTTTTGTAAATTAATTACTAATTTTGTAATTTGTTTTTTTTTATTGACGTGTAAATTGGCTTTACAAATAAAATGATTATGATTATGAAATCAGTTATTATGAAACCATCAGATCATTTTTTAGCGGCGGCTATCTTGGACCAAGTTTCATCAAACATAGCTAAAAACACTACCGACTGATACAACTTTCAAACAAAAAAAAATGAATCAAACAACATAATCGGTTCATCTGTTCTGGAGCTACGATGCCACAAGCACACACACCCTCACTGATACGTCACATTTATAACACACCTTATTACGGGGTTAAAAATGCTCATACTTACGAAGACAGAATAATGACCAATCTGCACATTTCTATATTAACTGATGTTCCAAGTCTATAGAGTCTTTAGTTTTGTACATAACGATATTATTTGGTCCACTGAAGCGGTTATATACTTATGTATTTACATGCGTATTCTAAACAATCATAATTGTTTTATTTTGTAGATCAAATAGCGTAATGTCCTATAATAGTTATATACCTGTATGTATTCAAACCAGGAAGTGACATCGTGCGTTTGAGTCAAGTTTCTCTTAATTTCTTCCGCTACAAGCTCATATTATCAGAGTTACCTAATTCTAATGTAGTCTTCCTGTTCGTAAGTATGCAATATTAAAACTAACCTGATCAATATAGGAACAAAAATAGTGGTTCAAAACCAAGAAATCTGACATAGCTGAATTTTTATAGAGACCTTGGTTATACTAGAAACAAAAAAGTGGCCAACGTTCCTATATACCATGTGTGCTAAAAAGTTAATCAGTTTCAAAGGTCAAGTTTCGGTTATTTTGGTTCACAAAAAACAGTATTTTTTATCCAATTATATCACAACCTAGACATATATGTAGATTGTTTTTTTTATGCTACACAGCTAGGCATTTGACCACAAGTTCACACGACCACGGAAGTCCTAGATGGAGCACGCCTAGTCTGGAATACACTGGCTCTCAAGGAAGGCTGTCAGAACACACCGTTAGGTGCTAGGCAACCTTTTTTTTTAGGATTTTACAATTTGAGGGTGGTAGCTAGCCAGGCAAGCGATAGGAAACGCCCTACCACCATGCTATGCTATGCTATGTGAAGGAAAACATCGTGAGGAAACCATAGCTCCATGATACCGTAATTATAATTGAGCTGAACATAATTCGCATTAAATAAAAAACAAATTAGTACAGGCATCTCTGAAAAATTGAGTAACAAACACGGAAAAAATCGTTCAATTGAGAAAATTCTCCTTTGCAGTTGGTTACAATTGTAAAACACATTTATTGTTTGAAGGAAAACAATCGTATGCCAAGTCAATAACCCTGTAGTGGCCATATATATGTAACAATAGAGCGAGCCACTGCCTTATACGTTGAATAAGACGAAGAGAAGAAGTAAGTATAACAAAAGTCCATTTATCACAAAATACAACTGTCATTAGTACGTGTTTCCGAACGTAATCCCCGTTCGGAAGAGTAATACTTTGCCATCTCGTTAAGCTGCTAAACCTTCGCCATGTTGGACCCAATGTCAGCCAATGCTGTCAAGCTAGTTTTTGATAGATTGTAGTAGTAATAAAAAATCATGTGGTTGATACACCAACCTGTGTTTGACAGACGACGATGGATAAAAGCATTTAATGTTGTAATTTAAAGAAGATTCACAGAAAGAAAATATCGAATTAAACAACCGACTATTTTACTTTATAAAGATAAATAGGATTTTGAAACGTACGAATATATTTTTGTGCATATAATTGTCATGTTTATAGTTTTTAAATATTTCTTACGTACGGATTCAAAATAAGTAATTTCAAAGTCCAAAGTTCAATAGCCTCATTTGGAAATAATGCCCTATAATGAATCAAAGAAAAAACAGATTCTAACTGATAAAACAATTTGTTAATTTTTTTTTAAATTGAAATATCAAATTTTGTTTATTCAAGAAAACAAGTTGAATTTTTTGTAAATTTAGAGAAGAAAATTGTCACGTTGTTAAAAAAAAAATTGTAAAAGTAAAGGAAACTTGCAAATTTAAAACAACAAATTAGCCATGTTTGCCAAATAAACCAATCTCGGCCAACGTGTAATTCCAACTCACCGAGATCATTTTGTTCGAAAAAAGAAAACCTCGCAATCTCGTTAGAGAAACGAAAGAGCAGAAAACGGATGGGATTGCAGGAAAAACCGTCAGAAACACATTGTTCGCGAACTATAGACTAGACAATATCAGTATATGAAGTTTTATTGTAGTGCTTCGATGCCACGACGGAATCGGTTTCTTAGTAATGTGCTATACGAGTATTATAGGCCGCATCAGATGAGTTGCATATTTCTACACCACGAGTAAATAAATCAATACTTAAAGTTTTATTGAAGTGATTTTGATCCGCGACTAAATCAGGTTTTAGGTGTTTCGTGGTATGCCGTATTTTCGCTTCACATAATTCAGATGAGATGCATAGTGTAGACAAACTCTACACTGAAAAAAATAGTGTCTGAAAAATTACGAAAGTGTTTTTAAGATTAGATTAAGTCGCGAATGAATCAGGTTTTAGGTGTTTTGTCTTAAAACCGCTTTGTCCTGTTCATCGTAGGATTTGTCTCTTTAAAGCAGGTGGGTTGCGGTCAAGTCTAGCATATTTATTTCTAATAATTAAATTAGTTAATTCTGCGAATTGTTGATCTCGTGAGCACGTTCTTTTACAATGTCGTAAAAAAATACCTTTAGTTTCGTCAAGATTGGTTACAAAAGTAGTGTTAAAACATCAAAATATACATCTATGTATGTATATCTGTCACCAAGCACTTAACGGTGTGTTCGACAGCCTTCCTTGAGTGCCAGTGTATTCCAGACTAGGCAGGCTCCATCTAGTGCTACAGTATTGCTGATTTCCATGGTCGTGCAAAGTTGTGGTCAAATGCCTACCTGTGAAGGGTAAAAAAAATTTACAAACATCTGAACTGACAGACGAAAGAAAAAAACATCTAAATCAAAACAGATACGCTTCACTCGCGTTGCTCGCTCGGCCAAAAATATTTGAAAAAACCCGTTAACACAATTTTCTGAACTACTACTAGAATAGTTCAGAAAATTTAAAAGGCATCTGGAAGTTTTGGAGGCTTTTAGGGTGGAGAGAATTAGAAACTTTTACAGAGTACAGTAGCTTACACACTCAAATCAAAATAATAATATAGTTACTGTTAAAAAGATATTGAAAAGCCTTATAAATTATTGTACATACTAACAATTATCTTTAGTAAGAAATTTGCTGGTACAGAATTATGTAGAAATTAAGAGATAGTTAATTTTCTTTAGCTATGTACAACTGCGTACCTTCTAGCGGACGCCAAACTTGGCAGAACGCTGTATCTTGGTTTCCCGGCTGAGAAATACTATTCATAAGGAAATTCGCGCAATTTTATTTAAATTTATTATTCAAATTTGAATATTACTAACTGTTCAGATCCTTATATGTTGACGTTACATAGTATTGTAGGAGTAGTAGACATCAAAGTTTGTGCTGTGCAGCTTATCCGAGGTTCACCGCAACCCAGATACAAATATACGCAATTAGTAGAAGGAAAATCACGCACGAATTTCGTGGCGAATTTCAGTTTTCTTCTTAAACAAGTATTTTTATTTCCTCATCATAATAATAGACGTAAATTACGATGTCAGAATTAGTCAGGAATGTTCTTAACTATGTTTAATGAAAATCGGTCCAAGATGGCCGCCGCAAAATGGCGGATTACATGTTTTTTCACAACTCCCTGAATATGAGAATTATATGAAAGAGCTTTACTACTAGAATACTATAAACTAAGATAGACTTTAAATCAAAAACGGCCACCACTACAAAATGGCAAATATTGTCGCGCATTTTTTTTGATTTAGTAGTGTTTCTAATAAATTTCAAATAGACTTTAAAAAAGGAATACCACAATATAAAAATAAGGTAATAGTCAAAAAAATATGGTAACCTTTTCTTTACTTCAATTTGCAAGTTGTGACTATTTTTTTCAGTTAATTTTATATAGAAAGCAAAGTTCTGGACCACTCTTGAAAAAAAAACTGTTACAAACAAAAATTTTCGTTCATTCCAAAATTCAGCCATTCATGAGAAATTGGGGAAATTAGTCAATAAAATGCAAATCAAAAATTTTATTTAGGAAATGTTTCAACTAATTATTTGAAGACCGTGCGATCTTTTGGCACGCTATGTGAAGAATAATATGAATAGCATTTCAAACAAAACAGATGAGAAATCATGTGAAAAACATGAAACAAAATATAGTCGATTTGACTACCTCGTCTTTTTTGGGCAAGCCAGTTAAAAAACCTGAACACGAAACTTTAATTAATTAAAAACTTAATCTTTCTTTTGAAATCACTAACAAAAAAGGGGAGGTTTTTAGTTTACCGTGTTTTTTTTATGTATTGTTATTTTTTTAATGATAAATGACGATACTAATTATATATATTTTTCTGTATTTTACTTGTCATTATTACAAGTCATAAGGAAGTATTTTGTATACGCAAATGTATTACTAAGTGTTTATTCGTTGCTAGGTATACCTAAAGACAATAGAATTTCATAGTTCCTGCACTAGGAAACATTAATAGAGCTGAAGTGATTCATTGAAATCGAATTTTCGGCTTTACAAAGTTTCTGACGGCTCGAAATCGTCTAATTTGTATTGAAGTTTGCGACAATTGACTATATTTCATTTTTGGAAAGTGATAGAAATTCAAAAACCATTTCAAGATATTGTAATGAAGAGTTAATAAAGAAGTATATAAATACGAAAAAAATATGACAAAAAATAGTATTGTATCTGTCATCTGTGCCAAAACAAGTGACAAAAATACAGATAATTAATGACATAATTTCTTTACGAGCTTTTGGCGAGAATAACATCATGCTGAACTTTTCTTATATTTTAAAAAAAATCTAAAAACGTAATTATTACATTCTAAATATAACAAAAAATATGAGTACGTTATTTTTCATTCGTCTTTTCATTATGGTAATAAAAATGGGAGTTCATAAATTTGAAATGTTAATAATGAAACGACGTATCATCGATTCACCCTCAGCTTCGCGTCCCCTCAACCGCGCGTGCCGGCTTCGCGCGATGCGTCCTTTCAAGTCACTTAAGAGGATAACCGTTTTCGTGTTTCTGATAATTTTTTTGTTCAAGGACCTAGTTACCTCTTTTTGCCCCCTAAATTGTAACATAATTTTTTGTTATTGGTGTCAATCACTTCACTATGCCTACAAGTTTTATTATTTTGAAAAATGTTATTGAATTCTGCAAAATAAAGGCTTTTAATCGGCTTAGGAAGCTTGTAACTTTATAGTGGTACAAAAAACTGAAAAAAATAAAACGGTAAAGCCTAGTAAATAATATTTTAGCTATGTGAAAAAAAGCGCTGGAATCGGACAACATTAAAAGGTAGAAAAGAGCTATATCTTATAGTATGGACAAGTTAAAGTTAGTTTGGCGGTCTATAGATGTCTTAAAAACGAAAACCTTGCAATATTCGGCATCGTGTCAGCTTCAGCAATTCCTCACATCCCTACCGTACTCTAAATGCAGCGCTACAACAATTTGTTACTAGAACGTTTTAGTCCCTTCTCTTCCGCGTCCCTGTTCCATAATTTATGAGCTCCTAATTTGATGGAAGGATTATCTCACAGATAAATAACCGTGAATTATTCTTGTTTATGAAGTAGGTAAAGCGATACCGAGACCGAGAGATAATACCGAGTGTGCGATGTTGTTGAATAATTTTAGTACTAGATCTGGATAGATGACTACTTAAGATTAAGAGCTTTGTAGTAGTAAATTAGGTTTTTCATCAACAAAATGGAGACTGGAGGTACTGTGGCCAAATATTTTACTTAATATACATTTTACAAGTAAACATGATTTTCATAGTCATTTATTGGTAAATGATAATTCCAAATTAATAGTTATTAGTACAAAGTTGTTAACTATTTGTAAAATAAAACTGTTCTTCCAGATAACTTTCGTACGCTGTAGTGTCGTTAGAACGTAACGCGTGTTTACGCAAAATACGCACTTCCAGTATAATATTTTATAAATTACTTTATTTTCGTAGTTTCAGAACTCTTAATAAGCCGCGATACAAATACGACGTGGTCCAAAATGACTGTGTGTGGGCATAATAGCTCTCTAACTGATTTTGTATTTTTTCGTTCGAAAGGTGTTCTTAGCTATATTTGATGAAAATCGGTCCAAGATGGCCACCACCATAAACTTAGGGATTACAAATTTCTTCACAACTCCCACAATATGGGTATCAAAATATGAAACATAGAAAAGATACATTTCAAATCCAAGATGGCCGCTACAACAAAATGGCGATTTTTTATTTGTTGTTCGGCATGCCCTGGCAAATATTATTGAAATCAGACGGTATTTTTATCATTTTGTAGAGGCTGTACCTACATCAAGTTTCAACAGGATTATTTGTTAACTACGACCTGTAGGCAAGTAAATAACATCCATACATAGAAACATAATCCGTCTTACTACAAAATATTTGATCATGGTGCTCCGAAAGTGCTCAATACGTGTCTAAACACGTATTGAGCACTTTCGGCTAAAATCTTGCTACAAGTCCACGCTTACCATTAGTTTAGAGATAAACACGCTTATTAAAAAACGCTTCTTAACTTTAATCGTCATTTGTCTTGTTTTGGCGCGTGACATTCTCCATTGAATAGAACAAAAGATGCGCAAAGTTAAGACGCGCTTATTAATAAGGCAGTTAGATGTTACAGTTGAAATAACCGAATAACCTTGTTTAAGCAGTATCTAACAATTAACTTACCCGATTTCATTGACATCCCATCTCCAGTTTTCTAGCATATTTTTATCAAATGTTATTTAACTTGTAGACTATCTAATCTAGCTCAATTCAGTCAGTCACACTGACTAAACTTAAAGTTCCAAAAATTAAATCCATCCTTTTCTCACTTTTGGAAACAGAAAGAGAGGAGACAATTTCAGAACTGTCAAATTCGGTTAGTTTAGTAAGTTTGACCTGACAGAATCGGGATCACTATGTTTCTTTCGATTGACAGACACAAAGCACTGACGTTGCGTTCGCTTGGTCAATGGCTGATGATGCTCTTTCTAACATATTTTTTTAAACATATTCAGACAAAATCTCAAAGGTCTTTTCCATCCCTTACCCAGTCCCACGAAAAAGGCGAGATTTCCGCATTTTCTGCATGCTTCTGTATACGAGTATTGAACGTAATGAATGTCAAAAAGATTCCCTTTATACCGTCAAAAACGTTCTGTATAGTTAGTAAACATCCAATTTGGAATAGTATTTCTTTTGCAAAAAGATTTTACGGAAGCAGAGATTTTTAACCGACTTAAAAAAGGAGGAGGATTCCGATTCGATGGATTATTTTTTGTGTATGCTAATATATATATGGATGGCTAAAATAATTACAAAAAAAATTAGAAAAATGCATTTTTTTGTAAATGTCCTGCGTTGACCGTATCTCTCCTGATTTTAAAGTGACGATGCGGCCTAAGATAAAGCACGCTTGAAAGAAACCGTGACTTGAAAAGACCTAGATAGTAGCTATATTAAAACAGAGTAGCCAATAAGGCTGGAAGATATTTAGGTTTTTTGATGTAAAACAACCATAACTTTATATGTATTTCTATTAAGACTGATAACGCCCTGCGGTGTTTGAGTTAATTGAGGATAAAAAGTAGCCAATGTTTAACACATTGGCTACTTTTTTACAGGATCTAAGTTATCTCCGTACCAAATATCATCCAAATCAGTTTAATTAGTTTTTGCGTGAAAGAGTAACAACCACACATACATCCATTCTTACAAAGTTTCGCGTAGGTATGTAATATTAGTAGGAAATGGAAAAGAAAGGACAATAAGAATATCTATTAGCTCTCCAGGGAAACCATTGGGTTAATAAATGATTAAATTTGCTGTTCCTTTTTGTCTTTGACGGTAATATGATTAGGGACATCGTTTTTGCTCAAGAAATATTGTTCTTGACAATTTTCTTAAGTAGATTTCAATTGAATAGATATTTTTATTTATTTTTTAAAACCTTATTATTCGTAATAATATACCCTATAAAAAAATTTTTTTGTCCTATTTGGTTTATTATTCATTATTAGTGCCAACTCGTTTCTACTTCTTGGAGGTTTCTACAGATTCTTTAGGTATTATGTCTGTATGTACGGATCGTCTAGAGATTTAGTTTCATACTTAGCATTCGGGATTTTTATACTTTACTGACGCTATAAACAAATTTCGATATTGTGAAAGTTGAAAGTGCAATGGAATGAGCTATGTTGGGAGTATATTTGCCCGTTGGAATCCGTAATGAGGATATTCGCCGAAGAACTGGAGTTGCCGACATAGCTCGTAAGATTTGCAAGCTGAAGTGGCAATTTGCTGGCCACATCGCTCGAAGAAATGATAACCAATGAGGACGAAAGGTTCTTGAGTGGCGACCACGGACCGGAAGACGCAGCGTAGGTAGGCCTCCCACTAGGTGGACTGACGACATACTAAAAGTCACAAGTAACCAGTGGATGCAATTGGCAGCTTGTCGTTGGGAATGGCGTTCTAAGGGGGAGGCTTATGTTCAGCAATGGACGTCTTCTGGCTGTTGATGAAGATGATGATGATTGTGAAAAATAATGAAATTGTATATTTTCTTTAATTGACTTCCATTAGCAGGAGGTTGAGAAGTTTTTTTTGTGTTGGTACGTACCCCGATTTTTCAGATATAATGCATCTCTCTTAGTTCGAAAGCGTTAATTTTCTAGTTGTTGCCGTATAAATAATAATTATTAGTATTAGTATATCAGTCTAGACTGTTCTTAGCTATATTTCGTGAAAATCGATTCAAGATGACTTCCACAAAATGTCGAAGTACATTTCTTTTGACAACTCTCTTAATATGAGTATCAAATGAAGGGGCTTGACTTGGGGCAAGTCAGTTTTACTTGCATCATTCCGGAATAGTTCTGGTATCCATGCTTGCATGAATTACTAATAACGATGGTACGTTGAACCATATTACATGACTAGACGGAATGAAAGCGATATCGCAGTTAATTTTAAAGACATTAGCAATCGCACCACGTCTAGCGATTGTAATGATATCATGTAGGGAAAGTGAAAAAAATCATTTGAATATGCATTTTGTTTTTATTGACAGCAGGCGTGAGCGAAGCGTTTCAGTCTCAGATAAAACATGGTACTTTGGCCGGGGTTTCAGTCTTATGTCCTTTTTATACAATTTTTATAAAAAAAGGAAAAGTTCTCATTTAATCGTAATCTTTTTTGTGTAAGTTCTCCAATTTTTCAGAGATGGCTGGATCGATATGCGAAAATATTTCTTGTTCGAAAATATGCTTACCAATTATTGGTTTCATGTATATTTTATTAACATTGATCATGTAGTTTTTTTATAAATTATATCTTTTAGTTTATTTGACTATATGGGGTTATTGGTTAACGGCCAAAAGTGGTTATTACACCTATGATTACAGACAACTTTCATAATGGAAGCAAATCCAAAATCGATTAAAAACAACTGTCCCATAGAAAAAGCTTATCCTTCGTCGAAAAATGTATGAAAAACCTGGTTTTTTTTCTCTCGAATTCTGTTTTGGTCCCATAGTGTGATTTGTTAATTACGGTGGGTATAATATCCCCCTTTCGCCTTAGTACACCCCTAGCAAATAACTCTGTACAGATAATATTCTTGTATTATACGATTTTAAATTTTTATAATTAAATATTACCCGTTCTGTGATTTTGTAAAGTCATCATTTTACTCTACGCACTCTCACGTCTCTTTGTATTTTTAAATCTGTTTTTCAAGAAAACAAACCTTATTGCATTTCTTATAGTAAATTAAACAATAAGTTAATAATAATAAAACTACGTGCATCGTCCAAACGAAAATTAAGTCGGAATGCTTCCTGGAACTATTTAATATTCCCAGCAAGAAAAACACTTTTCCATAGTTGCATAACTTACAGCTTGATTAAAATAACGTCGTGAAAGGAATTTTAAATATAACATTAATATTTTTTACAGGCAAGAAGAAAGTAGCTTCTGCTTGGCATTAGTAATGGACCAGATAAATGTTGGCTATATTTTTAAAGTTATAATTTTTGAATAGCACAACTCTTTTTTTATTTAAAGGTGCTTCTGCATTAATGCATGGGCTGGCCACATCGCTCGAAGAACCGATTACCGATGCGGAAGAAAGAATCTTGAGTAGCGACCATGAACCGGAAGACGCAGCGTAGGTAGGCGCACTAGGTGGACCGGCGCGAGCGACATGGTAAATGCCGCAAATAAACAGTGGATGCTATTAGCAGATTGTCGTTTGAAATGGCGTACGGGTGAGGCCTATGTTCAGCAGTGGACGTCTTCTGGCTGATGATGATGATGATGATGATGAAGGACGTACTTCTTCTGTACGACCTTTTAAGTTAGGGTTTAAGTATTTAATATACTAAAATAATCTTGTTTTAATTACCTATCCATTCGTATTATCAAGATGTCACTGTAAAAGAACCCTAAGCAATGAAACATCAACTTTATCGAAGAAGCAACGCATATTGACTTTAGTGGCAAAATCTGATAAACAGCATATGGCGATACGAGCAATTTAATACGTAACTCTTGATAAGCGGGCTAGTAAATTTAATTTGGAAATCTAGGATACGCAGATTGCGTTCGCGTCGTTATCAGTCTCAAGACCTCAGTCACCTTCGGTTCTAACAGAAGATTCTGGTTGTTTCAGGCAGCATTAAATTGAGTTGGGGCCGATATGTGACAGAAAGGAGTGAAGTTTAGTTTTATTTGTTACATTCAAATTCAAATATAACTTTATTGTACACCAAAAATATACATATATATTTCAAACAGAGATCATAAAACATTCGCAGTACATTGGGCGGCCTTATCGCCTAAAGCGATTTTTTCCAGGCAACCTTTGGATGGATAGGACTTAATGAGAAAAACACGTCGGTGGTGTACCAATAAAGACTAACAGAAAAAAACACATTGTTACATTGTGTGTAAATACTGTTGTTTACTGTTCAAAAAGTTCATTAAATTTATTATTAAAAATAGTGACACTGCGATGATGTGACTGATAAGAACATCTAAAGTCGGAAAAAACTGTTTTAAATATTTACAATTTAATATAAAAACTCTTTTCCCGAGCAAAATATTGGCAACGTTTTTATTAAGTTACTTTCACAAAACGTCCAGGTAAATTATGTTTCCTTGAGGGCAACATTTCGGAACTTTCTCCGGATGCCACCGCGATGGGTGTAATTTTATTATTACACAGAATTTGAAGTTTGTCGTCTTAAAATATAGAGTTTTTGATAAGGTCATTAATTGTTATTAATAACAGCTTCTGTGTGAGCGTGTGTGTCTGAGTCTGTCTGTATGTCAAACGGATGGAACGATTTTTTTTTTTTTTTGAATGGTGTTTTAGTCGGGAGTGTTTTTAGCTATTTTTGATGAAAATCAGTCCAAAATGGGTGCCATCATGAAATGGCTTAGTACATTTTTATTTTCACAACTCGTTTAATATAGGCAGAATACTAATAATACTATACACTGTGATAATTTAAAACCCAAGATGGCTGCCACAACAAATGTCGGACGTTTTTCAATATTTTTTGGATTACTAATTACCACATCCCCACAAACAACGAATGTGAAAGTTTTTGTTGAGTCGTTTGTCCTTCTTCTTTGATTTTTGCACAGAGATATTTTTTCCGAAAAAAAAACAAACTAAACCTGTATGAAACCACGGTTAAAATCTAGTACAAACAAAATGCGGAACAAAGACAATAGTTCCCAAACTTTACTTAACTTCAGTTTTAATTAAAGTTTAAAAATTCAATTAGTGCTAGCGCTAATGCCATTGGTGCATTCCTGTCTGTGAAAACAGACGTATTTCAGGAGGTAAAAGTTTGGGGGAGTTAAATTTGTGGAAATTCTATATATGTGGAAAACTGTAAAGGTTATGTGTAATTGTTTAAGCGTGTGACAGACGGGATGCAGCGCAGGCTTCGTGAGATGCAGCGCGTATTTGCGCAGCGCTGCACAGCATCGTGCGTTAGGTGTGTCATTTCCCATTATGTTTCCTACATTCCAACGTTATGAGCCATGCTGTGCTGGGCTGCGTCTGCTCCACGCCTTAATCACTACGCGTGTAGCCGTATTAAAATTTGTTTACTGACTCAATTATTGCTGTTAAATATTAAATAAAAAAAGTTAGTGGTAGCCTAGTCGGTAAACCCCTTGCCTCACAAATGATAGGGCGCGGGTCAATCTCATGCACTTCTGTGTTTTTCATTCATGTGCATATTATAATTAATTACCCCAAAGCCCAATCGTTGAAGAAAAACATCGTGAAGAAACCTGCTTGTCGGAGAAGGTTAATAACTTTCGAAGATAGGTGAAGTCACCCGCAATTTAGCCAGCGTGGTGGACTACACCCCCTTTATAGGGGAGACCCGAGCCCAGCAGTGGGACGTTATGGGCTGAAACGTATAACGTATTAAATAAAAATACCAGAACTCTGGGTCACGTCCATAAATGGTCTTGTTACATCTCTGCTTATATACTGACAAAACTTGTTCCTTTAAGTTAAAGGAAATATCAGAGTTCTAATAGAGAGAGAGTTGCCTCGAAAGTTTGACAGTTGCGCAAATTAGTTAACTACTTAGTTTAGGACGCAGACGTTAAAGTTTAGTTTTCACCGCCATGTTTATAGTGGACAGACAACAAAGCTTCTTGCATAAAGCAACTTTACGTTTAATTACAACTAAATATCGTCGTAGTATCAACCCAAATCTCACAGCTGAGCACGGGTCTCATCTGTAATAGAGGCGCCATACATAGCGCAACTTAGCCACAAGGACTAATTAATAAAACATATCTAAATATTGGACTAATATTTTTTAGGAAATTTGTTTAAGCATTATATTCGATATAAAAAGAGACCTCAAATTTATTACTTCACAGCCAAGTCAGAGATTGTACTTTAAATGGAACTTGTACAGGCGAATACCAACTGAAGATTTCGTCAAAAAAGGCATGATAAATTGAAAGTATGAATGAGTGGTAATAAATTGTGCGTCCGTGATAATAATTGGGTACAAAATTTCTCAAAACCAATTTTGATGCTAATAACTTTCACGTCTAAAACTGCTGCAAACAAAGTTTTACTTTCGAAAGACGACGGACAAGTATACGAAACCAGTTTCTGTGTTCATATTGGCTTAATTTATTATCATACATTCAAGCTGGAGCACTGGCAGATGGAGAAACGCTTACCTTTCAAGCGAAGAAGTGATCGTCGGTTCAACCTCGGGGTTAGACCTACAAGTCTATATGCTCTTTCGCTTATGTGTATAAATTACAATGTTAATATAATGGTGAACGTCAAGCATCTCGAGAAAACTTTCCAGTCCAAGAAGTTTAGGGTCTTCGAAGACAGGTAAAAACATACAGCATTCTTTGCGAACTGTATAGTCTTGAAGATTACCCGGCAGTCATTCGTTATATATTTATTACATTTTCAAAACCGAAAGGTGTGTTTTTTGTGAACCAAAGTTGCTCGATTATGCGTTAGTTCCCTGTGTATTTTCTTAACATCACAAGAAACTTATAATATTCAAATAAGACCATCGCTTACTTATCTTATCAGGAATAATTGATAGTGTCAGGCCTAATTAAATTAGGATTACATCCAATTTTATAGATATCAATAATTCTATTCTATATTATATTCTATTCTATTTTACCCTAAACTTTCTTAAACAGTCACTACACTTAATCAGACTTCCCAATGTTGAAATTGGACTCTTTAACACAATGGGCATCTTTGGAATCTAGATATTCATTCTCTGCTTGGAAGTTTCTTTTCAACCCTAAATGCAAATTTAAAACCAAAAAAAAGAGTACACCAATGGTCATAGTAATTACAAGCCCAACACTGAGCCATATACTTACTTGTTTACTTTTCTATCGACCATATTATGGTTCTCAAATACATACAATAAAATTTAAAAGAGCAGTTTAAAAAAAATATTCCTCACAAGAATGCATCGTTTACTAAACGTAATTGCCAATAAAAAGTTACAAATATCGTATAACATTTTTATGTTTATTCAAAATTATGCAAGCTGTAGTAAGAAAGCACATAATTTTATGAACGATTTGCTGGTTTTTATGACTTAAACAGAATTTCGCTTGTATGTTTGGAAAAAAATGCGAAAGTTAAATAATTATATTTTTCGACGAACGAAAACAGGATAAATATAATAATGAATGAATCAGAAGCCTCGGTTTCACGCTTACTCTTAGAATCCTTAAAATATAATACTAATGAATAATAACTATTTGAAACTTAACTTATATTTTTTTAAATATAGACAGTTGCATTTGACCAGCAGATCGCACGACTACAGAAGTCAGCAATAATGTAGCCCTAGATGGAGCATACCTTTTTGTTTTGACTGCCCGTCAAGGGACCCGTCCCTCGGGGTTACTCCCGGTTGCAGTGCGCCAGACACATGAAACACTGCAACCAGCTCGAGGACCATACCACTATGTGGGCGTCAGACGACCCCGTGTCGAGACGCCCGAGGTCCTCCTGCGACGGGTCATCAGTGGCCCCGCCACCTGCCACTACGGCCGCATCAGATAACACTGCTGAAGTCGCACCACGATTTACGTAGATTTAATTAAATCGGGAATAACAATAAGGCTTGTTTTTCAGCTTTAAAGTGAGAACGTCACCTGTCTAACTCATACTTAGCTCTATAGAATTGTCATTGATCAAAGCTATAAAATCAAAACACAAAAACTTTAACTTTTTATCATTGTTTCAAAATCTACAAATCAGAAAAAAAAGTTGATCTCTAAATATATTTTTTTACCGATTTTATAAAAAATGAAGAGGTACCTATTATTAGGTTACCTCATTTTCGGACTTGGCTGTACTGATTTAAAAAATCTTTTTTGTTTGAAAGTGTATACTTCTGAAATGGTCCTATTAAATTTTTTTTTTAAATCGGTCTAGAGATTTGATTTTTAATAGAAAAAAAAATCTGTAAATTTTTTGTTGAACGAAATTAATGCAAACTATCTCTACACTTTGTCACTGTTACATTAACATTTGAATAATCAGCCTTTCTAATAACCTCCATCTTTGTAACAGGCTGCTCTCGTATTTCAACTCTGCGATATGAATTAAAATAAAAGTGTTTTATATTGTTTACATCGTTTATTTTTATCATAAACTAGTTTATAAGTTTTGAATGATATCCGAAAATTGCAAATCAATCAATTTACAAGTCTCTTAACGATTTAGTTAGAGCGGTCACTGCACTTCACTTACTGTCTGCTCGGTCAAGTGCATTCACCTCAACTGACCTAGGAAAGGCACTACTAGCAGAACTCGAACAACTAAGACAGGCTTTGAACTTTCTTATTTTTCTTTCAAAAGTCCTCTCTAGGATCTTAAGTATTGGGAATATCATGCAACATTTACAAATAGATAAACAACTCACCAAGACCCATACAGCTATTTTAATACCTTGCCCCGGCAGGTATCAAACCCGGAACCGCTGACGAAGTGATTATGCTAACCACTAGGCCACGGTAGTTGTCAAAAAACGTACTGGTAACGTAAAGTAGTTAGTAATGCATAGGGTTTTTTACCTAATTAAGTTCATTAAATGTATACATTAGTGATACGCTATGTATCGTATTGTAAAGACACCCAGAAACTACTTCTTGTAAGTAGATCTGCAAATTTTTCATATCAAACAATAATTTTACAGCTTAAAAAAATATCTTCACTGATTTATATGTAATAAGAACTCGTGGCAGGGATGCGATACACCTACTGTAAATAATAGAGTTGTGTTTCGCGTTACTGACATTTTTAAAAAATCGGCCCCTGAATAGCTTATTTGCAAGTTTTTTGGCCATTACACCCCCGGCCAAAAATTTCTAAAGACTAAGCAAATAGCACCTAGATCCACATGTAGGCCGCTAACTTTCGTGATTGTGTAAGCTGGTGATCAAATACCCAGCATTCCTAGATGAAAAAATAATTAAAAATTATTTTAAATTTTCATTAAAATGGGTTGAAAACTACGGGTGAACTGTACGAAATTTCCCGATATATAAATCAAATAAATTAGTTGATTTATTAGTATACAGATAAAAACAATCAACCCTGACAATATTAAAATAATTTAAAAACATTCGTACTTTACTTAAAAAACAATGTATCTCTCAATTGGAACTCACAATCAAGATAAGAGAACCACTAGTAGCCCGCCATCTCATGCGCATCGAAATCTTCAAGTCATCCATTCTCTACCGCAATCTCAATCAGAAAGCACCTAACCGCGCAAAATTCCATCCAAAACAAAATAAAACCATCGAAAAAACTATCGAAAGTTGTACACACACGTCGTGGATTGACCTACAGCTACCTTGAGCCGGTAAAAGTAGACGGTAGTGGGAGAAATTTGTGACTAACCGCGCCAGTTCGCAAGAATCTCCGCGTGTGGTGCATGTTACACTTTTAAAAATCGAACAACAAATGTGTCAGTGGACTTTATTCAAAAAGTGACAGCTGATTCTGTGATCTGTCAAATTTTCTTTTTTTAATTACAGAGTGAATAGTGTTTTTCTTAGTGGCAACACAAGGTTTGAGTGCAAAAAGTAAAGTAGCGCGATTTTCTCTTTCGCGATTGTGATTGGATTTTTTTGGTGATCGTTCGGCGATGGATTTTGTGCTTGCTGTTGACATGTAAGTAATTTGTTATTAAGTGTTATTGATTGTTTTTTGGGTTGTTTTTGGATATTGGGCGTTTGTGATATTGACAGAGGAGTGGTTGAAAGCTAATGAAAGAAACCTTGTTTGTTTGTATTGAAGTAAACTGCAGGTAGGTTCATATACCAAAGTCCGATGACGTCAATGTTTTAAATTATGGTAAGATGGAAGAAAGGTGCGCCTGCATTCCAGCCTTACACGTAACTTTCTATACACATTTTTATTTCTGTACAATCAGGATCATACTTATGTGACGTTTTAGGACACGTTTTGATCATCAAGCCCTTGTTTCTGGCTCGTCTTATAGTAATACTTGCTCAATGAAATGATTATTTAACACATCCCTAACAGATATAGACATTAGTATGCTATAAGACTAGCAGGGGTTCTATTTTGGAACATCTCTCATAAAACTCTAGTTTGTCGCTTAATACACTACAAAATGTTCGGTGGCGTAATTCAAGGGAGTAGTGTCACAGGGAAAAAAAAATAGGTATATCACATGTACTGACACGAAGAATAAGCGATTAAAATCTTTTTTTAGAGAAAAGAATCTCTTTGACATAGCTGTCGTGGTCAGATGACCGAAACGTACTGCATATTTATTGACAATATTCATTCTCAGTCAGAGCGATTGTAGAAGTATTACTTTTGACAGCTACGTCATTAGTAGTACCTTTGTAAGGGTCATTTTCATAGCCCCAAATTGTGGCATATTTTAGCCATAGCTTGGAAATTTTAGGCGTAACATATTCAAGTCTGAATAAGTAATTCATAATGCCTAGGAGATGCTTAGCTATTCTATTCACACACTCGTCAGACTAATCACCTACCCACTTCAAAATGAAATTTAAATGTTATTTAGTAAATCTCGTGTTTTCTGTGCTAATTTAGAACTAACAGACTAATTTACGCATAGATAAGAGTTATGCAAAGTGGGTTTGTGGTAATGGGGTAGGAGATTTTAGTTGTCAAGTGGAGTTGATAAGGGCAAAACTTTAAAGCTTTTAAGATTTAAGTAGAGATCTTATTACACTATGCATTGCTTTAGGCGATAAATCCTTTGAAAGTGTATGTTTTTTTAAGTGTTTTTACTTTGTATATATCTCGCTATAATATCTGGATTTGAGTTTGATGTTCTGGAATACAAAGTTTTATTTTAAGATTAAGTTTGTAACACAAATACAAATACATATAAAAACTATAGAGCAATAAGTCACATGACATATATATTGCTAAATACATTATTTTTTTATTTTTAAGACATTGGTAAAGCATACTCGTACCAGAGATTTACATAAACCTAGAAACTACGTTTTATGACACTCTAACGGTATACAACTACATGTTAGCGATGGTTGTGAAGTGAGACATTAAAACACTTCACAATACGTATCTTTTGCCGTTAAATACTTTGTTGTCAACAGCTCTGGCTACTTTACGACACAACAGACCAGTGAAAAGAGACAAAATTAGCAAGTTTACTGTAAAATTAAATAGAACAAAAGCATACAAATTTAATATTTTTAGGTCTCATCGCGTAAACTTATTTAATTATCTACTTACGATCTGATCAAAAAAACCGTGTGTCAATTTCCATGGATGTTTTCCGGAAATTTTCGTAATTGTTTTTTGTCGCTTCGAACCAATCTTGGCAAAACTTGGTATTCTTCTTCTTAAGGTTCTACAATTTTCAGTTTTTATTCATCATAAATTAGGGAAGTATCTTTTTTGCTGACAAGAAGGAAATCTTCTAAAGATACCCGGCTGCATTAGGCATATCCGGGTAGGATTATACCTACTAATACCCTCCGGTGGCTTTCCGTGCTTTGATGAACGGTTCCGGGTTCACACTAAACACGTCTTAGGACATCTAGTTAGCTCGTCCATACCCAACGTGTGACAAGCACGTCGCCATCTTCCTAGGGCTTGTAATAATGGATATTCTGAGCCTTAACTTAGAATATCCTCAAGCTCAGAGATCTTTAGAGAGTTTATTTTTCCCTCCAAAATAGAGGGATTATGCTTCGGCATTTACCGGTCGATTTCTATCATATTTGGTTGGAATATGTCGAAAACTTATAAAAAATCGGTCAAGAGGTCGCGAGGTCAACAGCTCCCAGAATTACTAGTATTAAGACCCAAACGTTTTGTTTACCACAAACTTGAGGTTTATTCCGTGACAACTTAGACCACAAGATTTCTAGTTTTTACTCATCTAATTATAAGTTCTAGGGCAGCAAGTCGATGACTTTACTGAGCATATACCTAGTTGTAATTATTAGCAGTTAGTAGATATAGTACATGTTCCGGCATAACCGGTTAAAAGAAAGTGGTTGTGACTTTACACGTCTAGGATTTGACCTATAAGATAGATTACAATCGTTTAAATTTAATATTTGAAGCTGTGATAACTTAGCTGTGGTTATTTTTCGATAGCTATATTTTCGGTATCTTCTAGTCGCGAGTAAATACATCCTAAGCTACATCGTATCTATACATCAGTTGAGTTGTGTTCAAGTGCAAGTATATTGTATGTAAAAATATAAATTATATGTAAATTTTAATATAAACTGTATATAAAAATAATGGTAGTCTAGTCTGTGAACTCCTTGCCTCATAAGCGAGACGGTGCGGATTCGATCCCAGGCTTAGTTATGCACTTCTAAGTTTCCTCGTGTGCGTATTAAAATTAATTACCCTTTATTATCACGATGTCTCCTTTCATAGTCATGAAAAAAAATGAGGCTTATACCTGCTTGTCGTTAAATAGTTTCAAATGGTGGAATATATAAAAAAACTTTATACGAATGTCAAAAGTTTCCATCAACAAGATTTGTAAACTTGAACAAGAGTAAAAGTTTTGGTTAACCATCTTACAAAAACAGACGCATGTTAACAAAAATAAATCCAAAAGCAAACGTACAGAAGAAAGTTAACTGTATTTTTGCTCATCTTTTATTTTCATAAAAACGACCAAACACTTTGTGAGATTGCTCGTCTTTAAAAAACAATAATAATGTCCTACTTTTGCCTTATCATCTATTATGTAGATATATTCTATTATGCCTAATGTCTAATTCATTTACGTCAAATTGACCATCGACTCTCGATTATGGTTTATCTTCAACAAATCTTTCAGGTCAACTAGTATGTAATATGTAACAATAAATTATGATTTGATTTATTATCTCAATTTACTTATGGTACTCGTTTTAAGTCGATACACAAGAACAATAAGAATTAAATGTTGGCAATTACGACCTGTACGCCTGAACAAAATTTCCAAACTAATATACAACCTAACATACAACATATTTTTGCGTGCAAACATACAAGCAGGCAGACTAATACGCCAGACATTGTCAATAATAGGTAAGTATTTAAATATATATATATATATATATTTTAAATACTTATTAGTATTTAAAATATATTTTAGACATTAGGCATAATAGAATATATCTACATAATAGATGATAAGGCAAAAGTAGGACATTATTATTGTTTTTTAGAGACGAGCAATCTCACAAAGTGTTTGGTCGTTTTTATGAAAATAAAAGATGAGCAAAAATATTATATTATATTATATTATATTATATATATTAAATACTATATATATCCTTTAATCTTTAAAAATAACGCCACGAAGCTGCAGCCATTACCTGCCCTCTACAAAATTTCAATTCTTTTTTTGTCAATCATTTTATTATAAGACGTCGTTGGCGTACAGTGTTTGCTAGGCTATCTAGGACAAGTTCGGACGATTTAGTGACAGAGGACCTCTAACTCGGACCGCGATGCTTAAAGAAAGTATTTTGCTTTATACACCTGCATTATTTCACGCATCGTCCATTCTGTGATAAGCAGTTTAATAACATGATAACCATGTTCCAACTGTGGAATTTTGAATACACTGAACTTGTTGGAGGAAGGATGCGGTTTAAACTTTCTCTGAATTATTAATAGATGTGTCTTTCATAAAGAAAGAAGCTTGTCTTTAGTTTGGCAGGTATTTATTACTTAATATCTATTTAAATCGGTCTGAGGATCACTAAGAAACTTGGTAACAAAATATTCAATAAAAAAGTCAAAGTCAAATTGTATACCTTTCGTGACAATAAATATTATTTATTGCGGTTGTTTTTTTAATTGATAACATTAAAAAAAATTGTCTTTTGATTTGAAGATTAAAATTTTTAGCACACTCTTATCTTAAAATATGATTATATTTTAATGAATCCAGGTTATTAGTAACTAACGAACTCAGCCTCAGTCTCGAATATTTTTTTATTCGAGGTAATTAAGAACAACATAAATAGATTGTTAAGTTAAAAAATTACCAGAACACTTTACAGACATATTTTTTATGGCACAATAACGCCAATAAAGACAAATCCGTGTTTTGGCAACCCTTTAAAAATATAAAATACAGCTAAAGCCATGTTAAGGTGGACGCAACTTGGCATGAAATCCTAAATTCTAGTTACATTGCCAAAAATCAACTCGACAAAATACTTTTACTAACAGCAACCTTTAGTTTACGTCAGCCATTTGCGGTAAGTAAGTCTACACATAATTGTTTGTTTCTCATAATATAATGTTCGTTCTCATAATAATAAATTCCCATAATTATTGTGATTGTAAATTCTATTATGTCAAAAATAATTGCGTCTTAACATGCGGTGTTGCTACGTCGGTAATAACATAAGTATTAGCGTTGCCAGTGGTTATAAGCCATTCCGTTTCTTCCTACTTTTCTAGCTTTCTATTTAAGTATTTTAGAATATTTTTTTCTGAAAGCAAATGAACTTGATCTAAAATTAGACTAAAAACATATTTAACAATAAAATGTTTAAAATGGTTATTTCAATTAAAAAATAAACAAGCTATGGATTAATTTAGATAAAAATTATATGATTATTCCAAACTGAAAACTATATCTATCCAATTAAAATAATAACTATGCGACTTTGTAATCTGTGAACATACATAACGAAAAAGTCAAATGAGTAGTCTCCTACATTATAACAAGTTGGTTTAAAATATTTGTAATATTTACTAAAAATATAAGCAATGTCAGTTGATCGCTTTGCAATTCAAATTACTATTATTTAATATAAATATATTAACACTTAAAGAAATAACCATAATATATTGTAGGTAACTTACTTATTGTATCTGCATTTAGATCTCAAAAATCAACTCAAAAAAAATCTCATCAGTATCTCAAATTTCAAATTCAGGTGTGTGACTATTTTAAATAGTTTGAACGAAATAAGTTTAGAAATACAATAAAAACTTATGTAGAAAATGTGCCGTTGTTTTAGAAATTATGACTCATTCCAAAATCCTGCAAAACGGTCACGACCCCGAACTTAGTCTAGAAATGTTGAGAATTTCTCTGATGTTAACTTTAACCCACTTGGCACGGACTTGTTACCGACTTTGCAAAAAGGGAGGAGGTACAGATATCGACCCAATTTGTGAAATGTTTGAAATGGTATCTCGGAGACGGTATACGAAACGATAAGGTATACTTCTAAATTATACTATTTAAAACTTATTTTTATATAAACATGTTTTTATTTCGTCATCAATGTATAAAGTAATCTTATTATAGATATAAAATAAAATTGTTTTAAGAACAATAGTCCAGTGAAATCGATCCAGTGATTTGATTTGAAATCGTAATATTCTCGTGCACGTGCTCTATTGAATTCGTTAATAAGAATTTATCATTAATAACTTGCGTGTGTTAGTGTACTCGTATCTGTATTTAATTCAAAGAAATACTAAACTGAAGAAATGAACTGTGTGTATTTACTATAATATATACCTTTTACCACCATCATAATATAATATCACCAAACACAGTTTATTTATACATATTGATAAAATAATTTAGATGCGGCAATTTACGTGTAATGTGAACATAGAGTAGACAAAACTTTTTAAGCTGTAGGTTTTAAATTAACAGAAAGGTTAGTTTCATAATAAGCCGTTTTACTTCAGACGGGATGCGGTTAAACTTAAGCCTATTTTGTATAATTTGAAAAAGAAAACAATAATTGTGTATGCGCGCCTGCCCTAACGAAGTCGGTTCTCAACTTTTTACCCGACTGCGAAAGAAGGAGGGTTATGCTTTTCAAGTGTATGTATGTATGTATATTATTATATGTATGTATGTATATTTCGTTTTTCACGCCTTAGAGCCTAAACAGCTTGTCGTATTTTGATGTGAGTGGTGTCAATAGATTTGTCTTAGTCGTGAGAGTGAAACTGGGTACATGAAAAAAAAAAGGTTTAACGATTTAGCAGTCGGGTTTTTTTCGATCTTTCTTCTCTTCTAACCACGTGTTAAACTTTGTTTTACGAACATACGATGGCTTAAAAACCAGACACGCAGCTGCCCATTTCTGTGTCACGTTGGCGATTATTAAGAACCTTTTTCACTCATTATTGAAAGAAAGTGGTCGACCCTTTTTCGAGGACGAGTCTTGGACCGCTTTCTGTCATGATTTTTAGCAGATGCGACCGAATAGCTTTTTTATGTGACTTTTATGGACACGATACGGAACGTATTCAAATTTGACCCAGAAACATTAATCTTGATCTGTATGGGACATTTGTAGAAGCCGTGTTGATATGTAGACCCTACATCTAATCTTTATAAATTTGTGTTGTAGATTCTTTTTTTTTATTCATTTGTTTTTTATCGCGTTTTGGAACGACTCTATTTATTTATAGACTTGAAACAAGTGTTTAAAAGCGAGTTCGAAAAAGACTCGACTGCTAAATCGTTGAACCTGTGAAAAGACTCTCACGACTAAGACGAATCTATCGACATCGCTCACATCAAAATACGACAAGTCGTTAAGGTTCTAGGGCGTGCCAAAAAAAACATACATACATACAAACTGAATATGAATCTCAAAAAACACAACCCTCCTTCTTTCGCAAAAAGAGGATAACGCTTGCTACGCCTTCGTTTACCAGATGATTTCAATATTTAGTAAAACATGCGGAACACAATATTAATTAATTCCTGAATATAAAAATCTGTTAAGTGGTTTTCGCTCTTTATTATAAAGTTTCAAGAATCGACGTCACGAGGTCGACTCGATCACTAAGTAATAACATAAAGTTACTAAAGTGACCGCTGCTTTTTATTCAAAAGAAAATGTATACAAATTTTCCTTTTAACCTTTGCAATCTCAGATATTCACAGTCGTTGAAAACTAGTTTTTTTTCTTATATTAAACAAAGTTCCTGATTATCTCAAAGCTAAGTGTAGACTCGTTAACTACCTAGTCAATCAAACTTATCTGTTCCCAACTGCTATTAGCCGGCAATCGGAGAGAGCGAGGGTGGTCAAACTCTTATGTCACCCTTTGACCGTGGCGCTAATTGAGGAAGTTCCTTAGGTTTTGTAACAGTATTTAAGACTGAGTAGTTTTTGTTCGTTTGTGACATTTAGTGCGGGTACTTCGTGCGACATTATCTTGAGCTTAGGTATCTGGAGGCACAGTAGTACCCCCCAAGTTTTTTTTTTGCCAATTCGAGAAAAACGTCGCTTTTTTGTGAAATTTAAGTGTTCAATATGTTTTACTACCGGCTTCAATTAGACTGAGCTTATACAAATTTATCAGTTGGAGTCTGGACCGTTTTTGAGAACTTTTAAATGGGACAACTTCAAAATATCTTAATAGAATTCAAAATTTATAATTTTTCAAATTTTTAATTTTGTTTTTAATATCCAAAAATGTTTTTGCCACCTTTAATACATCTAATGCACTTTTTGATTAGAGTTTTTTTAACTTGTTAGTTGTAAATAGATTTGATTTAGTTGGAGTGTTATAATTACTGTTTTTGTTTTTTAGTTTTTGGCAATAAATAATATCACATTTATCAAACTATTAAAAAAATCAGTTGAATTGAGAACTTAAAATCAATAAGTAATTTATGAAATTTTTTGAAAACCAAAAGGTCAAGTTATACACATAATTTATAGGAAAATTATTGAGAGTAACGCAAAAGAACCTTTGTGGCAGTCCCAGACCATGTTTAGTAAATAGCTTTTCGAATTGCCCTTTGTAACAAAGAACTCCAATGTCCAAAGAAACATTTAAAATTGTTTATTTTAGAGAGCTAGTTATGTACTTACTTGCGTTAGGTTTTGTAAATAACTGGATTTAATTACAAGTAAGAGCATGATAAATAACTGCTTAAATATAATCTCAATGAAAAATATTCGTAATCGTATTTTTGTCTGACTGGTTATGATGCTATTTTAATAAAGAACTACAGTTTACAAGCAGTTTCTCCAGCGTTATGCTTAGTTTTAGCCTATGAAACTCACCAGACCTTAAACTATCTCTTAACAAAAACAAGTCTATTCGTCACTCAGCTGCTGAGGAGAAGAAGGACAAACATAGTAACTAACATTTGCATTTATAATTACGTTTGGGAATGTGAGGATTATAATATTCGAAGTTATATGACTGGTCCTCGTAAATAGAAAGATATGTATTTATTATGCAAGTGTCAGTTTTAGTGTTAAATGTAGGTACTAAATATGAAGCAGTGTTGAACACTCTGTATTTAGATTCACCTATCAGTTTTGTGACTTTACTTGTGTTAGTAGAGTTGACATTATTCGTTGACCTGTAAAGAAGAAAATAGCATCCTCACTTAAGGCTACGTTTGCACTGGATGGACAATGAGCGGGTTTTTACTAACCGACAGACTCTGAGCAGCCTATCTAGCAATGACAATAATAAGTAAGTGTAGCAAATTGTCCAAAAGAGGCAAGAAAACTGCAGCAAAGACAAGCTTAACTTTGCTGTGAATCGGCCACTCACTGAATAATTATAGACAAAATGCGGACTACACCGCAAACAGTACGCGCTGTATTCAGATGATTGAGATTCAATCCCCCATCACCTTTCTTGTATAGGTAGAGTGAACTTTAATGTCAGGGTTTCTTGTCCTTCTTTAACAAAGTGGCTGAAAACGTGACAAGCGCTGGCGTAACATATGCGCTAATGTTGTCTATAGTTGATGTCTATAGGTAATGTAGCTAGCGCTTACCGTGGCGTCAAAAAGGCTAAATAAATAAGGTGTCACACTCATAGCAACCCATTAGGATTTTTTCAGTGTCAGGGTTGCCATGCAACATTCACAAAGTTTACACAGACACACCATAACAGAAAAACAGACAATCAAATTCATCGTTCGAATACCCGCTTTAGCTGGGAATCGAACTTACAAACGCTGGCTCATGAAGGGAGAATGCTAAAACACGTGTCTTCGGCATTACTCTTCATTTTAAATGCATTGGATTGTAAGATTAAAATAAGGTAGAATAAAACAATTAGCCGCTCACTGTTAGTATATTGAAGACGTAACCTTAGTACAGCAAACAATATAGCGCAAGCTATGTGTGACCAAGACCGCACATCCGCCTTCGCTGCCAAAACTAGTCTAATGCCCGATACACCGGCATTAACGAGCCGAAACCGACGCAACTGCCGACTTTATCGAGATTACTTGTAATCTGGCCCATTGCAAACACAGAGTAGAATCCTTACAGAGAAAGGTGGATAATGTAAAAGAAAGCTTGAAGTTGCAGTTCTAAATCAAAAGTGGCGAAAGTCATTGTCAATGATAATGCGTGATTAGTTAGATGACATCAATCTTAATACAATATTGTGGACGGAACAAAATCGCAAGCTTGTTATTTTTTTTTTGCACACACTTCTCTCATATCCTCTTCGGCTAACAAACCTCGTCCAATACTCTGTCAACACTTTAAATTCGTTATCGTTATCTATTTAAAAAAAAATTCTTGGTATAACCTTAGTGTTAGTTTCTGTCGTTAATTAAAAAAAAAAGATTATTTATTATCTTCGATTCGGTCTTCGCAGGTCAGTAAAAAAAGAGTTTGTGGATGGAACCAAAATAAATCTATCTTTTCGTCACACGATAGTGCCATTAACTATGATTATTTGTCATTTAACTATTTTCTTTACCCACAACTAATTTATTCACGCCAATCAGTTTCAACACGATTATCCAAATTAAAAATATAATTTTTGTTGGACCACCCATTTTCCCCCGACGGTACTGGATGTTTTAAAATATTATGAAAAAGATTATCTATCAACATATTACTCTGTGTATAACTGTGGAGCATAATCGGTACGGGAATTTGGGAGATTATCCCACGAAGCAACGCTTGGAAGAGATAACGATACTGTTGTATTTGTTCAACGAATTTGGGTCACGTTTACGGGTTTTGAATACATGGGACAACTCCCTATTTTCATTATAAATACTTGTTAGGTTAAATCGTTTTTTTTTTTAGATAAAAGTTTATAAGGCGGCACATCGCCTGTGATTACATTTCGACGATTGTTTTTGGGTGACTTTTACTTTACTATTTTGGCAGGGTGTATTCGCCATAGTACCAGGGTTACTAAACCTTCTGAAAGATTTCATCGTGACCTATACTTGGCAACCGAGATAAATTTAATTGAATTTAAGGCATAAGTATAAGTATATAATGCTTATAGTATATATTATACGTATAAGCATAGCCATTCAGCGTGGTAATGCGGCTAGCATGCTATTCACGCTACCCTCTGGTGGTGGGTTGGAGCATTTGGATTATCTGTAGATCTTAAATGATCCATATGTAATCTTTCTGTTATAATTTTTTGTTGTCGTAGTTAGTCATTTTGTTAAAGTTAATAAATGCTCTTGCCCAAAAAAAAAAATTAAGGCATTATCAATTCACGGTTTCACGTGAATGCCATTGACACTCTTTTGGGATGATTGGATGGCCTTTTCTCGCCATCGGTGACCGGTTAAAAACAAATAAGCTTACTTGGTGACGAGCGTTAAAATATATTTAATACTCATAGATTACGTTTACATTTTATCTGACAAACGTTATGCTATAAAACAATGTTATGTCATTCAACATAACCTTGCATGTAAAATATATTCCGTAGTGATTTATGTCGTTATAAAATAGACAGTATATTTATTCTATTTAAGCAATCTAAATATTCCAAAAATAAGGGTATGTTTTTATTCTACCCTTACGCAAGCCTAAACCGAGATTTTCCGAGTATGAAAAGGTCAATTCGTGCAGATCAGCCGGAAATGGTACCGCGATAGGGTTATGAGATTTTAGATATTCATGGGAAAGTCCAAAATAAATACGAATTTTCGTGTACAGTTATAGTGTTTGTGTTTTTTAGAATTATATTTTGGTTTACCAGGGCAAAAAAATAACATATCATCATTATCAGCCAGAAGACGTCCTCTGCCGAACATAGGCCTCCCCCTTAAAACGCCATTCCGGACGAAATGTTGCTAATTTAGATAACATATAATACATAAAAAATATAGTAGATAAATAATATAGTAAATAAATGGTAAATCATAATTGACTTAAAATAAAAGTAGAATAACTGACGTTTTTGTTTACTTGGCGAGATTAAATGTTTAGTAGTTCAAGAAGATTACAGTAATAGAAAGCAGACAGTGTGATATTTTATGCTAATTGTTTAGAATGTAAAAGGAAAAAAAAATACTAAATGAATTTGTCTAAGTTTACTAGTTGCACGCTGCGGTCCCGCCCGCTGTCTGCCTGCGGATATCTTATTTTTTATAGCCTATCTTACTCACTGATAATGTAGCTTTCAAACGGTGAAAGATTTTTTGAAATAGGCCCAGTTGTTTTCGAGTTTATTAATTACAAACAAAATTACAAATTTTTCCTCTTTATTTATTAGCATAGAAGTATAGATATGAAAATATAATACGAAATTATCTTTTCATGAGTCAAGACATAAGACTTAACTTTCAGAATAGTATTAAATTGACTGCAAATCGGCTGATAATTTTTTCAGCTATTTTCATTTATGAATTAAACAAATAAAGCTATTTTAATCAAATTTAAATAGGACTAACTTGAAAGTACCTACTAACAATACAAGTGGTTAGAAGCCTTATTTTTTTATTTAGGGTACACAGTATCACT
Organism: Ligdia adustata; assembly: GCA_947049295.1. Classification (NCBI taxonomy): domain Eukaryota; kingdom Metazoa; phylum Arthropoda; class Insecta; order Lepidoptera; family Geometridae; genus Ligdia; species Ligdia adustata. The sequence continues at coordinate 3,108,568 of OX346236.1, read as the reverse complement.
CTCACGACTAAGACGAATCTATTGACACCACTCACATAAAAATACAACAAGCCGTTTATGGTTTTCCAAAAACATGTCTTTAGTACACAGACATGTCTTTGGAACACACTAGAAACATGCGTTAGATCATTACATACATACACTCGAAAAACATAACCCTCATTCTTTCGCAGTCAGGTGAAAAGGAAATCGGGCAAAAAAATGTAAACCTTCTCCTTTTGACACTTAATTATGTACAAGCGGACGGCTGTACGGCATAGAGTTGTCACAAGAAGGCATTTTACATACTGTTTTATTCTGAATTCAGACACGCCTTTTCCTCGTTTTTACGAAGTAACCTCTCAAATCAAATCGTGAGCAGATAAAATCAATTTCTGAATGATATCCTGTAGATGGTAAAGTAGTAGATGGAATTTTAGTTAGTTACGAACTGACAAGAATTTAGTTACGATTTTATCTAGGTTTCTGCGCAATTTTCTTATTTTGTTTTACATAAGAACCTTCTACGAAGTATTGTAAATCTAAAAATAAAATAAAATCGGCCAAGTTTGAGTACTATATACTACGTCAAGACAAGTTTCTACTTAATGTCGCTATTAATGTCGAGCGAAAAAAACGGAAACAATCACGTTTGTTGTATGAGATCTCCCTTAAAAATATTGATTTAAATTGATTTCATTAGGTAAGTGATATGTTTCTGTCGCTATAATAACAATAAATACTAAGAACAGAATAAAATAAATATTTAAAGTACACTCCCATACAGAAAACGTGTTTTTGCCGTTTTCGCTCGATATTAACAACGACTACAAGCAGAAGCTTAAACTCTGTTGTATAGATAACTGAACGAAACTTTTAGTAAACTAGTCTGACCCGCAATTGGATTTTTTTCAAGCATTACTTGTAATATAACGGGAATAGTTCAACCGAAACACCAGCCGGCACTCTAAAGAAGTATGTTTAACATAAATGAAAACCCATCATTCATCGAATAGCAAATGGCCGTGGTTAATTCAGTTGTCGTAGCGTTAAATGGATTATTACTGTGGGATCATTCACCGTGGCGAGCCAGTGACACGGAAACCTATTGCGGTGACTTATGGTGGACGATGGTCTTGGCAACTATATGGAGGTACTTAACGCGTGCCGCCAAGTAAAAGATATGTTACAGAAATGTATGGAGCTCCGGTCATGGCAGTGTACATCATACTATTGTTATTAATATTTTCCGCGTCACAGCTCCACGACTAGTGCGGAAGCCAGAGATTCTATATTAAGTTAAATCATGTACAAACTGTGTCAAATAAATAAATAATTGATTGATGATATCATCATTTTAAAGTTATTGCTAGAAAGTATCTAAGTGAGTTGAACATTTACAAAATAAAGTTATGAAGGCGAATGTTCGTAAGTGTGCGTGTGTATGCTATTTGTTACTATGTTTACTTTGTCAGAGCGGATTTGTATAAAATTTAGTACCAGAATAGCTTAGCGGGTAGCACCACGTGGCGAAGCTATTTATTTCTTAAAAAACATAATGGCTTGACAATTTTTATAAAACAAGGTACCAATTATTTCAAGTTTTCCATTTTGTAAACTGCGTGAGGCAAAGAAAAAACCAAACGAGGACAAAACAAATGAATTACGATTTTCGAAATACAAATGTATAAATAAATAGCTGTATATATTTGAAATTGAAATCCCTAACCAAAGAAGAGATATTTGAGATCAAAGTGGCCAGTACGACAAAACGCCAATATCATATGTAAGGACCTAATATATAATTTATATGAATAGACGTAGGTGAAGTATAAGATGACAGAAACACATTATCATTCTAGTCTTTCATTTCACTTTATCAAGAAGTGTGAAAAAATGGCGTCTCTGTCTGTGTATTTATTGCTTTAGTGATTCAGCAAGTTTTAATGTGTAATATTGGTGGATTATTAACAATTAATGTCTTTTTTATGTGCAAAAGTGAGGGCAAGCGATATAAAGACGAAATAATTATAGTTTTCGTGTTCGCAAGAAATCACAATAAAACCCTGGTCAAGTCTCTACCGCTTTACGAGGATACAAGAGTGACTTTAACTTGACCACGAAGACTAATTACTTGATATTTGACTTGATTGATTAAATGGATAACTTGACACTGGCAAATGTACAAATCGTATGGTGCCATAAAAAAAAAAAAAAAGAAACTAGTTATATACGTTAACAAAACAGTTTTACTGCCAGGTAGGACAGGACATTAGTTTTACTATTTTCCGGTAGTAAAGGAACAATTACACACATTCAACCCCCCTACCATACATAATCCCGGCGAAAGCAGATGTAATGAGAATTTAATGTCACAGAAATAATGACTTCATTTTATGATGAGAAACAGACAATCAGGGATGGTTTTTATATACGGTAATAATATACTGCGCGGAAAATTGTTTTCCCGATATGCATAGACAAGAAAACAGTGGATTCTGTCGTTTGTTTTGACCGAGCAAGCGAAGCGTCTATGCTTCTAGACTAGTTTTATTTCTTTCGTCTCTCAGATTGTGTGTTTGTATGTACTATAGATGTTTTTGTTCAAGAAATTTCGTCCTCGCGCCCATGTTTAGTTTCCGAGCAATTTTAATGAAACTTGGTGTGTATTACTACGAATTTAATAAATTTTTCTGCCGTGGGAGATATTTGAATGGAGGATTTATTTTTATGTCGACCTCGCAACCGCGATATTTTTTACGACTTTGTAAAAAACGATTGAAAAATATTGAAAAATATACCTATGTCGTGTTTTCCTTCTTTTTTGGAAGAAAACCCTTCATCTTCTGTATAAGGAAGTTTGCTACTACGCTAGCCAGTATATGGCTGATTTCAATAAAATTCGGTACAAACAAGCAGCACACAACATAAATTAGGTTTCCTGGGTAAGTACCACCACTGAGCTCAAGATCTGCTGTACCATTTTCAATGATCTATATTTTTATGAATTCGTCTTAAAATAAAGAAAATATAATATCTTATAGGGTTATCCTTTTCCGGGCAATTTCTTTTATTACCAAAAATGAAATGACTAACTAAAACAACAAAAAAAATATAGCGGAAAGATTACCTATAACTATTGACATTTACCCTTAAAAATCTACAGATAATACAAATGCTCCAACCCACAACCAGAGGGCAGCGTGCCAAGATTACTAGCCGCATGACCACGCTGAATGGCAATGCTTATACGTAAATATTTATTTTAATAAATTGGGTTCATCCAAACTCCGCCATCTTGCGCAATTGTCAGCTGACGTTACGACATCATGCATCGACTGTTAGGCGGTACGAAGTTCGCCGGGTCAGCTAGTATTTCATTAAAACTATATCACAAGATATCATGCTGTTAAATTTGTACTGTGCCTTTAATATTGTAGCTTTTTGGCAACAACACTCAAAGGAAAATGTACTCTAACGCCCAGCGATAAGATTATTAGTTAAAGTGTAATGTAAAGTAGTAGTTGTTTTATGACATAATAACATAAAAATTATATTTTATGACCTCTACAGTAATGCTGCTCGTATGGGCAGTTACTTTATATTATTGTTTTTTTTTTATTATTTTGATTTGGTGACAGGTTTAACTGAAAGTTTTATTTAGAAACTAGTGCGAAGTAACTGTATCCCTCGAGCAGAAGATAATCCCGCTTCATGAAATGGAATTAACCGAAGTTTCAAACTTTTAACTCATATTTGACCCCTTCAGGAATTGAAATTCTAAATATTGTTTCTATCTTAGTATACCCCTACATCTTATAATGAATACACCTTCTAAATTCCATATCTCTAGGTTCAGTTGTCTAGGCTTTGCGTTGATTCCTAGCCTATCCTTATTCTTTTGCTCGTATATATATTTTACTAATGATGGTTTTAAAGTTTACAACTACAACGTTAAATGAGTATTTTATTGTGAGTTAGAGTGTCTCAACTTTGTAATTTTACACTAATAACCAAAGAAATAATTCACAACTAGCGAGTAACGCTTCGGTTGACAGTTACTACTCGTAGTCACGTATATTAAAGCTAGTCTATTTTAAATTTAATATAGCATGGTGGTAGGGCGATACCTATCGCTCGCCTGGCTAGCTACCACCCTCAAGTCGTAAAATCTGTCGCCAAGCGCCACGGTGTGTTCCGCCAGCCTTCCTTGAGAGCCAGTATTCTGTTATTAATAGCCAGTAATATTCCAGAGTAGGCATGCTCCATCTAGAGCTACAGTACCGCTGACCTCATTGGTCGTGCGAACTTGTGGTCAAATACCTAGCTGTGTACGACAAAAAAAAATGATAATTTAGTAGTTAGGAAATTGTATGTTCTCATTTATTACTCGCGGTTTATCGATGTTCTAAATCGATCTAACATTATCTCAAACTCCTAATTTCCTAAAGAAAGAATCACGTTCAACACCAATCACATTTTATTGCCTTCCTAAACCAAACACATTAACAAATCAAATAGGTATCCACTCAGTAAGGATACACCCAAGACGTATATACTTGTACAGTTACAAGCATTTTCTATAGCACATCGGTATAGCATTTGCTAGAATTGAAATACTCATGAGAGCCGGTACAAATTTCAGTGATTTAATATAGTATGGTTTTTTTCCCTATTGCACAAGGAAACCCAGTAAAAGACTTGCCTCGATATCATTACAATCTAGCCTAAGCCTAATGCTAATAAGTAACTTTAGTTTAACTTAATCGTCTACAAAATAATGTATTATTATTATTATATATTACAAAAAAATAGAGATACAGAAATTTATACCGAATAAGTAGTTTATACAGCCTAATTTTAACTTAATAAAATGCTGGAAACATCGATTTCTTCCTTACTCTGGTACCGGGATAACAATGATAGAGAAAGATAAGGAAAACATAGCAAAACTAATCCTACCGTCACTTAACAGATCCACTAATAAGTTTTCCATAAACTACAGGTATGATACAATACTTTACATTATCCTCCTTTTAAACTGAGCTACGGTAATGTCAGATACCGAGCCGTAGTTATTGACTTAGAAACCAAAGAACACGCGTCAAAAAGGTGATACATGAGTCCTTTATTTTCCAGCTAAAAAGTTAGAACGTCACATGTCTCCTTCTATATCTATTTTAGCTGTTCTCTTTCATATCTATTTTAACTGTCAATGTAGAGCAGTGACTTCACTGAAGAGTTAGACTGCGTACTACAAAATTCGAAAATTATTTGGATCGAACATTGACGTGTCGTTTAGAATGCCGCGAACTATACAAACATAATCGTTCCCACATGAATCCATTGGATAAGCAAAGAGGTTAACGTTTGCTAGCGAGTGAAGATTTTATTGCGTTTCTAGTACATTGCTCGCTGAATGACAAACATGGTTTATGAGTTGGTACGATCGTTCGCTCGATTTCTGTACGGTAGATTGATATGACTTAATTCGCTTTTGTGGTCCATAAAAACAATTCTAATTGTATGAAAATGTTGTGTTAAATAAAAAGAATATTATTATGTATTTTATTTCAACTATAAAATTAGTTAGAAATTTGGAAGTATGAAATCAATACTTCAATAAGTATAATATTTTATCTGAACTCAGATTAATGTAAAGCATTTTCTTTTTCATATTATCTGACTGTTATGAATTTAATTTTGAAATTTTGTTAGGTAATTAATAAAACGTTTGATTCGTTTCGTAATTATACCAGCTTATATATTAAAAAGCTTTAGCTAATAACGATTTCTTACAAGATTAGATTTTAAGTGCCAGCCTCATCGCCAACAACGATATCTTCCAGAAATCTATTTAGTTATATTAAATAAGATTAACAATTTATAATTACTTTCTATAATTACACTTATTTAACTCATAATACATTTATATAGTGAATAATAAATGATATATTTATTGAATTTCATTATTCAACTTTAAGAAGGTGACAACAAAGTTCTATTTGGCAGGCTTTATCGCATTTTCTTTCTAGTAAGTAATTGGGTTTCTCAAACCTAAACTACTGAACCCGTTTTGACAAAATATATATAATACCAGCTGGGGAAAACACCCTTTCGGATCTAAATAGAATTTTCCAAACCAGTTTTGTTTAATATCCTTAGAGATACGCCAATAACACACAAATTGTGATGAAATGAACTTCCTCATATTTGAAGTTGGTTAAAAATATAGCATAACGATGAACTAATCTATTATTAGCATGCTATAGGCGCTTCTGTTTAACATGCATTCTATATAAGTATTAAAATTAAAGTAGTAACTACGTGTATAAAATCATGTCTTGGTGAAAGTGAAATTTCGTCGTATCGAAAATGAAAGTTGAAGAGATTGACGTACTTTAAATGGTGTAATTCCGATGTATATAGTAAGTAGTTTTTTTTAACAATAATCACTAAAATATTTATAAACCTACTTTAAAAACAAGATTATTAAAAAATATATAGATAGGTTAAATTAAATTCATAAGAATACTTCGTAAACAAAATTATGTTATTGAAGCCATAGCCGCTAAACTGGACGAAATAGTCCATATCTTGTTGTACAACCATCCCTAACATAATAATAATTTATTGACAATTTGCCGAGAAACAAAAATATGTTAATTAATTAAATCTAAGGATTAAAATAAATAATACCTGTAATATAACACCTAACACTAAATGAGTTGGGATTGCAAATCAAAATATCTTAACGAATAGTATAAGCGCATGTCGAATCAAAGTTAGTTATTTCTTTCCTATCGTTGTCAAACAAAAGAAACGCGAGCAGGAAAAATATTCGCGAAATAAAAGAAAAGATAAAGAATATCTTCAGCAAAAGTATCATGCGGGTGGACAAATCCCTTTTAACCCGCGTTTAAACAAGGCCAAAAGCCTTCACCTAACGGTGCGATTTGTCCGGAGTAATGCGGAAATTCGCGCGTAAAATGCTTCACCTGGGGACAAAGCCCTCCAAATGACACACGTACTCCAGATTTGACACCAATTACATTACCTAACTGTGGAAAATACACTTCTAAAAAGAAAATAATATATCCTGACTTTAGTTAGTTGGTAAACAAAATATTTCATTTACAGATGTCACTAAAGGGTGAAATCTACTTATAGGGAGTAGCTTAGTTTAAATGCTAGCGGCATTTCCACGCTAGATTGGCAATGCATACTCGTCGGGCCAGATAAACATCGACATTTAAGTATCACACTAATATTATAAAGGCCAATTCCGCGAAGCGGATGCCCAGTTAAATAACAGGATAATTATCTTGAATTACACTTACAAGCTATGTTAGAGCACTTAGCCTAACGACGAAGATTATTGTTTTTTTATGGACTTCCCTAGAAAGGACCTCATTTCTTGCTCTGTTTGTCCATATTTATTGATAGTGCTGAACTATTTGATAACTTTAAAAAAAAAAAAGTACACCGAAATGGTTTCTTTAAAAAAAACTTCCGAGTGAAGTGTACGAATTTCGGCAGTAACTGTATTCCAGATTTGGGACAAATGCGTCATTAGCTATTGTTCTAAATGGGGATCGGGACCCTTTCAGTTGAAGATGAGTGAAAACCAGGAAGTGAGTGATGTGTTGGTTTATTCCTCAATTCCCTCCTGTCTAATCCCACTACTGACGATTTGGTTGGATTTCCCACTAGTCCCATCAAGTCCTGTGATGAGATAAATGAGACTAATTTGTCTCATCTATCCCGTAGTGACACTATTTTTATTTAGTTCTTTTATTCACTTGTCAGATCACAATAGTATTACTAATTTGTAAGTTTGTGCGTATGTTATTTCATCACGTCAAAACAGCAGAACCGATTATTTCAATAAGGTTTTTTATAATACAGTTTTTACATACCGTAGAAAAAGACAAGGGTACTATTTTACAGACATATAGTGTTATTTTTCTGTAAACGCGTATCCAAAAATCAAACCATTGATAAACATTGGTATAGACTTACGTCTACCTAGAGTAGTGTAGTTACCTATATTGTATGTATTTTTATGTTTCACGGTTGATTATTAAAAATAACTTCGATTGGCGCCTTCGTAGTTTGTTCTAAAAAAATCCAATGAAGTATATAGTATCTTTAATCCCTCAAACGGCATTAGGGATTTTGGGAATAAACCGACGCCTACGTTGAGGCAACTGACCTTTTCTGGCAGGATAATAGTTAATGGGTTAATTAAAGAGATGGGTTGAGTTACACCACAGAATAAAATAATAGTGGTACTTTATATTGTTTTTTTCTAGGTACATAATATAATACATTAAATATAATAAACTAGTAGGTCTGCAATCTATTGACTAACTCGAGACCACTACAATCATGAGTACTTAAAAATAAAACAACTTTTACAATACTTAAAACTCTTATTTATGTTCCGCATGCTTCAGCCAATTATGATTTAAATCAGTGGGCAACCTTAGTAAACTTCGCACAGTTAAAAAAAAAGAAAAATTACCGTTGAGTAAAAAGTTCTGAAAATTCGTACAATCTATATACCAAGTTTCATCAAGATTGGTCGGAAATTATGAACTGCAAATTACTATTATATAACATTAGAAATATTTAATTGCTTATATCAAAGAGCGTTGGACCTCTGTAAAAAAACTCCCTTCTTTCTGAGCCTAAGTGTGTAACTTTAAAGATGCTTTTTTAAGATTAATAATTAATATAAAAATAAATATATTGTCTAGTATGTCTATGATATTATATCAGACACTAAAAATGTTAAATTGTTTTTACCCATTGAAAATAGGCATCCGTTTTATCGCATCTCACCTGATGCAAAGTAACGATACAATATTTAAAATCGGCCTAAGATATGGCAAGCTTGGCTATAAGAAACCGATTCACTATTGACTTCAAAAGACCCAGATCATAGCCATAGAGATAGGTTGAGAAATGGGGAAACCGCGGTAAAGAGTTTCATAGTCTGGCTGTTCGTACAAAGAAAGAAAAGCAAGAGAAAAGAAAGAAAGACAGAGAAGAATATATTAAGGCACAAGAGGCACTATAACAATGATAAAATAAGACAAATAATACATAAATAATTTAAAACATAACACTATCTAAGACATAGCATTAAAGAAACAAGTGCTATATACTATCGTTGTAGTGACGAGCGCGTCAAAAAATCATACGCTCAGCAGAGGCCATAGAATTATTTTTATCATATTGTTAAATCAGCAAAATGATAATAAATACATTGAGAGTTGACGTAAAGCGTTTTGTTATACGAGTCTGTGGAAACTCTACTATGTTAGGTAGACTGTATATTCTTCACACCCTCGTAATAATCCTATACAGAAATGTTTGTAATCCTAACAACAATTACGTTATTCGTATTACTGTGTCATTAAAATTTTCACGCACGGAAATTCAAAACCTTAGGAAGCTTTAAAGCTGACGCTAGTACTGAGTTTTCGTACAAATTTATGAAAACTATCTTTATCGGGTTTGTCATCTAAAATAAATGTCTTTTTTAAATGAATAACATAAATTCTGATAACTCTAATTCATAAGTCATTATAATGTGGAACAGAAATAAACATTAACAATATTGATATGGTTACCTACTTCATCATTATAGAACGTTACAAACAAGGTATCAATTTATGACATAGTGATTGGATAATTGCCTACATAGATAGATAGGTATTGAATTGACCGACTAGGTTTACATTCGATTTCACAACTATTAACGGCAGAAAAAAATACGCTGCGATACTTTAGCATTTTTTAACATGTAAGTAATGATTTTGACGGGATAGCTCGTATTCTGAACATTTTTGATCAGAATGCTGACACATAGTTTGGACTAAAAATTAGCCGTGCCATTCAATGTGGAAGTGGAACGCAGCAAGCATTCTGAGAAATTTCCTGTCCACTTTTTTTAACTCATAAGGTTTTTTATATCTGCATTTTTATGTCTAAATGTAATTTAGGAGTACATTTGCATGGAAACTCTTTACTTGCGTTTGCTATTAACAATAGTAATGTTACACGTATTTTATACTTGTAATGTTATACCTTCAGCGTTTAATGTTATTTTATATAAGGTTCCATCAAGATGAATTTTTTCACCACCTTCAAAAAAGGAGGTTCTCCATTCGTCTGTTAAGCCATTGCATAGGTTTTATTGCGGGCTTTGATCCCGGCGACCGAATCAAGAAATTCCGTAACGAAAATAAACCTAACACTCGTCTAACGTCGTTTAAGTTTGGCACACTTCGGCACGGTGTTTGTGTGCGTGCGACTAGACGTATGCGTATGCAATAGCTTTACCGCGGCAGTTTTTGTTTATATATATATTCTCCGATTACTCAGACGCGATATAAAAAGTATATTTATTAGAATTGGTCCGATACTTCGGTTAATAAATCAACATAACCGAAAAAAAAAATCTACCGCATATGTTTTTTTTTCACTCACTACAATTCATTTTTATGAAATGTTACTTGGTTCCAGCTTAGTTTTAAATGTTATTGCAAAACTTCTGTGTTTGCAAGTATTTTCTAAGACAGTACAATTTTTCGTTTATTTCGAAATATGGACCAGATATAAAACTGTTTTAAAACTCTAATAAAATCCTTTATACTCGTATCCTAGACGACTCTATTTATCTTATCTCTGAGAATATCTTGCAGTTTATTTTTGTTCTATAGCTTAGAACATGTAAAATAGCACTTGACTATTCTAAAGTTTTAAAGGTCAGATTTGAAGTAGAATAAAGCAGCTTATTCCTGGTGACGAATTATATTACATCGACCCACATCGGTTACTTTCATCAGGGTTCATCTAATCGAAAGGGCGTTATAGGTCATAGTTCAACTTGCTAGACAAATTGTAGATTAAGGACTTCACTTATCCTTAATATATAAAAATCAAATGCTGTTCGTTAGTCTCGCAAAAACTCGAGAGCGGCTGGGCCGATTTAGCTGAATTTGGTCTTGAATTGTTTGTCGTACTTCAGGGAAGGTTTAAAAGGTGGGAAATATAAATAACTATTAGGTGGTACGAAGTTCGCCGGTACAGCTAGTCCTTAATAACTATTTATCTGATAAGCAGCTTTCCTCGCGGTACTTTTATTTAACTTGCGCGCGGTAATTAATAGTACTATTATACACATAAGGCAAAAACTCAGAAGCGCGTGCCTTAACTTAGGATTGAACCCGAGCCCATTCCTTTGTGAGGCAGAGGGCTTACCTACTACACTACCACTAACTTATTATTAAGTTAACTATATATTTATCATTGGTATAGTACTCAACTAAACGAGGGACACTATGCACCCTAATGAAAAGCTTTCACCATGGGATCAATTCTGACCAATTTTGCCGTAATACCTTTAAAAAAAGTTTATCGATCGTCGATACGATACACCTGATATTTTTCTCTGATTCATTTTGAGTCCTATATTAAAAGTCGCTAATGTAGATGAGTATAATGACCTCCTTTCGGCTTATTACGCCCTTAACCGATAACCCTATATAATTAGTTGTTAAAGTAAAGACTAAATCTATCAGCTAGAACAGACGGACATACTGACAGCCAATTACAATAGCTATCAGTGCGCAATACGAACACATCCTCGTTCCGTTGCGTAACACGAAAGCAAACCGAACAGTTATAAAAACGTGGACAAGTACGAGTTGCAATCGTAGAGTGAGGGTTCCGTACAAAATAAAGGTTTTTTTGTAAAGCTTTAAGCTTAAATTACTTAGGATCCTAGACTAGACCGAAATATTACTAAGGGATACCTAATATTAACTTACTCTTAATAAATGGAAAACAGTTATCAGTGCAACAATAAACTTAGCTTTAAGTTCAATTTCCAAGCACGACTTTTACACCAGCTACAAATAATTGAAATAATAAGTTTGTAATCAATGGTAAATTTACTTTTATATTTTAATATTGTAAGTTTTTTATGGAAAAAAATATGTTATATTTATTATCATGTCTTTTGATTTTTTACGCGGCAACCAGCCCAGAACTATAATTAAGGGTTATTAATTTGAGTATTTGTTCCTATAAATGTAGCTACTGTAAAAGTTTATTTCAACAATTTTCTTGTTTCCAAGTAAGGGAAGGTTTTAGTTTGATTCCCTTGTCAAATAGCGAAATATGCAAATATATGGGGCATAATAGTTAATTCTTATTATATCTTTTTAAGGCAGGGAACTCTAAAAATTGGAAGTGTGTGTCAAGATGCGTGTCTTGGTGAGTTCTTTATATGATTTAATGTTTTGCCATATTTTTCCTCGGTTAATATCAGTAAAATAATCTATGAAGGCACAATTAAACTTGTCATTTTCATATACTAGTTTTCTATTTGTTAGATAATTTTATAAGAGCTAATATTTTTTTCGACCTGCTATATTTTGGGACGCATTGGCATGTAGACTTCTAAAAAACCGTACTAATTAGTTCTGATGTTAGATTATCTGTAGATATTAAATGGTGTATAGGTAACCTTACTGCTATATTCTTAATAATATGGTATATAAAAATTAAAGTCAACATCTCCTGAGGATGCCTTGTGCTTAGGCGAAACACGTGTCGAAGAAGTCGGATACACAGATAAAGAGAAATAATAAGGTGAGGTCTGGAGGTGGCGAGGAAGAACCACACCTAAAAAAATTCTATTTCTCACGCTGTTATCAAGACAAAAGCAGGAAAACACTAGATATTCTTTATATACCATCTTATTATAAATGGATTTCCGAAAGTAACGCCTGACTCTATTAATTATCTTTTTTTGATATTGTAGTTCGTTATTTTGTTTATGTTAATAAAGGCACTTGCGAATTAGTTTTGGAGTCAAATAAGCAATTTTGGATATTATATCGTCGATTGATAACGAAATGCGGTCAAACCTATTTGTTTCAGAAAATACACTTACATTGATCATTACTCAAGTATATTGGGTATTCATAAAACTTTCCACATAGCAACGAACCCTAAAAATACAAGAAAAAGCAATATTAGCAGTTTTACGTTCCGATCCACGCGGATCGCATGCCTATAGATGCATTTAAACTTACGTGTGACGGAACGTTTCACTTTCACTTTACTTTTGCACTGGACTAGCATACAAAATACATAAGAGGAACTTAAAACTAGTTTCTTTAATAAACAAGTCATTGTATGTAATTTACCTTGTATGGTGCTTTTATGCATGATTTTAAGGTCATGAACAGAATTTCTGTTTTTGCAAGGATTGTATTAAAGTAGGTATGAAAGTGGTTTTTCGTGTCACTTAGCTTACAAATGTCTTAAAGCAATTTGTGAGTTGTGACCAATCGATTTTTGACTGTCATTTAGCAACAGAACACAGGTTGGTAAAAGAACTTACTAGAAATTCTGCGAGCCGTTGACTATACGACTCAAACTCGGAGTCAGACTCGAGCAATTAGGGTTCCATAACATCAGTTCACGTTTCTTATATATTAATAGTTTTATTATAATATCGACCAAAAATCGAGAAAAAGTTACGCTTGATTTATGGTAGCCCCCTTAAATATTTAATTTAATCTATTTTTAGTATTTATTGTTATAGCGGCAACAGAAATACATTATCTGTGAAAAATCAACTAACTAACACGGTTGACATACAGCGTGATGACAGACGGACGGACAGATGACAAAGTCTTAGTAATAGGGTCCCGTTTTTACTTTAGGTATGAAACCTTAACGCTAAGGTTAGGTCTTTACGAGTCAAAAGATTTACGTTAACGCTCACGAAGTGGAATTCCACCTCATTATAAGGACCTTGACTTGTCTAGACCATTTTCAGGTCTTTAAGTTTTATCTACAATTCTAAACAAATGGGCGAAACGTGTAGAGTTTTACAAAGTGTCTGTGATGTGCTTTTATTTGTATTGCTGACAGTCTATGCCGTTTGAGTAGCTCGAAGCTCTGACAAGATAAATTATAGCATTACTATCTTCTGCCCGCGTTGTGATTGTTTTCCGTTTTCAGTGCATAAAGTCAAGTTGATCCGTTACTCAGATAATGAGTAGAAAAATGACAAACAAATACACTTTTGTATTTTTAGTATTACGAACGGGGACTTTTTTTTTTGAGGAATCGCAATAGTGTTACTAATTTTGACACTACTATTAAGTAAGTTGTTTCCTTGGTTCAGTCGTTATAATATTAAATACATTTTTAATTCGGTTTTGATAGAAGTACCTACATTTTAATTTTTCATAAAAGTGAAATTACTCAATTCTTCGTCTGATTCTTTTTTTCAATTTATTAGACAATTGGAAAGAATTGAAAAGATTTTTTTTTCTTTTGAATGAGTATGTATAATATAAATAGTGACGTGCTCATAACAAATAAATAGATTCAGGTAAATTATTTGTATTGATTCTGGACACACTAAAATGTCATATAAAAATGAATATATTCATCCGAGGTCAAAGAAAGTCATGGCAACATTGCCCAGATGAACATTTATTGTAATTTTATTGTAGATCCCATACCTTTGAATCCTGTTATCGAGACACGCTAATAACAATACACCTGACCCTTATTCATTATAGAAACGCTATCAACACTTCAACACGTAACGCGGCCGCCTTATTTTTAGCGCGTATAATTCACGTGAAATATTATAAACCTAGCCAATGTTAAAGATAATAAACCCGTCGGGCCATAGCACTGATGCGTTCGTTTTTCAAACTTAGAATAATATATTGCGTCAACATATCGATAAATACGTCACGCGGTAGCAAGGAATCTCGTTCTTCGTTAAATAATAAAAACCCTGAACTCAAGTGATTATTGTATCCAAAATGAAGTCTTCCATACAATATTTCAAACAATATGACGTTTTCCAGAGTAATGTAAACAAAAAACTAAGTCAAGCCTACTACTAACATTCTAGTTCCATTATCTTAAGCTATTAAATATAAAAAATATGTTTATAATATGTAAATATCGTAAAATTGGCTCCCACAACACGAACCCAGAGCTTAGTGTAGGGCCACAGTTAATGTACGGTGGAAGTAATAATGTGTTATATAGGTTTTGAGATGCTCATAGTTCCATAAGTAGTTAGTAAGCTCATCTGTATTACATATATTGCTTCCGATGTTTTGTTAGGATTTTGGTACCTAAATAAATTATCTTATCTTATCGTATTGCTGTTCCACCTCAGATCTGGGAAACTAAAGAGAGATATCCCGACCCAGGGAGAAAGTTCTCAATTCGTTAGTATCATTTTTATGTAGGTAAGTGCCCAATTTCTTCCCAACTACACCCGAGTCAGTGTCGCGTTGTATCAGCGATGAAAGAAGTTAAAGCAATCAGAGTTTCGCTTTGACAGTAGTGTCAAAACTAACTGTCATAAACTAGAATTATTCCTTGAACAAATTCAGATATCAATTTGTTCTTATCTTCAGGCTTATAATATCGAGAACCTCTTCTTATTTGAATTTGGTTAAACTATGACGATTTTGATATATTTTCGAGTTTGTGTATGTTGGTACACCTCATTTTTGAATAGAATATTTATTTTTGTTGTTGTTGTCGTTAGTCATTTTGTTTATGTTAAAAAAGGCATACCCGTTAGTTAATAAATAGAATAAATTTATAAAATATTAAAATAATTCTTTACCGAATCCGTCTGTGCTAAGCCCACCACTAACATTACGTTATTATATAAGCTATTGCGGTTCCACTGCGGCTGTGATCTAAGCTTGAAGATAAAATCTATGTTTTTCCGGCTTTGTTCACGGAATAATAGCAGTTTTACAAGTAGTTATTACCCCGTGTATTATATATATATATATATATATATATATATATATATATATATATATATATATATAGTTTTTCTATAGGCGTATTTTTGCATATCTTATTACCTGCGTAAGTACTTAATTTATTGACAAATATTAATCAATACACACCGTCAGACGAAAAAATAATTTGCCACTCTCGAAGCAGTGACGTTTCGCTCGCTCGGTCAATAACTAATTAGATTAATCGCGGAAATCTCTGCTGTTTTGTAACTAGTCTGGATCTTATTTGTTAGACTAACGCGTGTTTGATTTATATTGTTTAAGAAGACGGATTTTCACGAGTACCTGATTGTTGGAAAGGTCCAACTAGTCAGTGCAAGACGAGTCATCGTTGAATACACGAACGACTCATTTCATCCCTAATGAAGTTTACTGAATGTGAACGAACCTATAGTTGACCTTTCCAACAATCTAGTATGCGTGAAAACCCGTCTTTTTAAACAATATAGTCTGAAAATAGGTATTCTCCATTTCAGCCATATCTATGCTGAAAATTAGGTCAAATAAATTAACAATCTCAAGTATATTTACTATGAAATATATATCGAGGTTCGTAGTTGTACATGAGCTAACATTCTATTTAAAGTACAGACACATTACCCTTATCTCCTTGTCTACATTTTACCTTACATTTTCACGTACTAAAATGTTCCTCCAGACACCAAAACTTACTCTAGTTACGTAGGTATAGTAGAGATAAAACGTGCATAATATCTAGAGTTAAGGAGTTTTGAAGGAAATTCTGGAGGTTTATTGGACTAAGGTTTGTAGGTAAACTGTACTTAAATATAGTATATGTTTGTCTCGTTACTCATGCGAGCCGTTTGAATTCGAAGATATAGATATTAATTTACCTAAAATATGCCCTAGTTTGATATAGATCCAATTCAGGTGATGCGATCTGTCTGTGCACCATTTCATTTACTGTTTAAAAGAATTATATAAATTGATTCTTGCTGTAATTTATTTTGTACACACTATAAGTACCGTATGTACTGTGATTAATTTCATATTATATGACTAGTAGCCCCAACGTCACAACAAACACCCCCCCCCCCCCTCAACCCTCCCCTGACCCCTAATGAAATTAAATTCCTAAAAATATTTTCTTAGTACACCTTTACACCCTATAATGATTACACCTCCCAATTTTCATGTCCCTAGGTACAGCTGTTTAGGCTCTTCGTTGATTGTAACCTATGTCATTCAGTCAGCCAGGACCTACTTTTTTATATATAGACATATAAGATCAGCATTCCTGGCGCGGTAAATAAAAGCACGATGGTCTTCTTCACAGTCAGTTTTATTCCATAACTGGAGGCATACAAATAGGATTACATCCGTAAGCGCGCGCGCCGGAGCTGCGTTGGTAGCCGACTGCCGCACGAATCGAGTCGAGCATCGACGACCGCCGCCGAAGGAGGCACGCGAAGAGTCGCGGAACGAGCCGAGCCGACCGAGCGCAAGCGTCGAATGTTAGGCGCGGGAAAGAGATGACGCATTCACACCAACGGATTGTTATATCCTCCCCCTCTAGTTCGGACACAGCGTCCTCGCGTTCGGACTAGGATCTAACCCTACAAACGCCGCGGGGCGTCAAAGCTTATTCGACCAAAGGACGGCAAGATTCACGTCACCGAAATTACTCGGTCGATTGGCACGAGAAGTTACCTGACTGGGGCGTCAAAATTCACCCAGTCGGAGACGTCAAAAATGCGCGACTGAAAAAACAATTATATTCGGAAGACGTTACAGTTGATACAACCGGAGGATGGGAGGCACACGCGGGAATGGCTTCGAGACTCAAATTTCTATCTCCTTTCTCTTCGCATTTGTCTACGCATCGATGGGGGGCTCCCCCTGGATACAACGTCAGGGCTCCCCCTAGAGTTGACGTCTACAAAAGAGTAAGCCTGCTCTGGGTTGTCGTTGTAACTCCAACTTGCGCGCGGTAGGTTGAGTAAGACGCCAGCGCGTTTTATAAAATCTCGTCCAAGGAGTGTTTTGTTGTCAGCTCCTGGTAAAGCTAAGAATGTTGTACGTATGCTGCGTCCCTGAAGTGTAACAGAGGTCTCACAAGCCATCACATTTCTTACCCGTTGAGTTCCGTCGGCTAGTCCTATTGCACAGTGCGTCTCTGCGAACTTAGCGCCGCTTGCCGTGAGTATATCGCACAGGCCGGGGCTGGCAATGCAATGAGATGCGCCGGTATCTAGCACAGCAACACCCTCGCGGCCAGCGACCTGGATACGTACGGTCGGACGCGACTGGTTTTGACAACAAACCTCAACGCTCTGGAACTCGATACTAGCATTTTGTTTTTTACCACTTCCGGGTGGTGACGATTCCGAGTTGTCGGTGACGACCTCGCGCGCGGGTTGACGGATTGACCTACAATCTTCGATGACGTGTCCGAAGCGGCGGCAAAACGAGCAACGCGGTCGAATACGTTTCTTCGCGGCGCTATGTGGACGTTCATTCGTGCGCGGGGCGGCAAAAATATGCGGGGCGGCAAAATTACATGAGTCGGCTATGTCCGGACTCGAGGGGGCGGCAACATGATACGCTTTATCGTTCAATGGGGCGGTAAAATAATTTAAATTAGCACTCGAGGGGACGGCAATATCACATCCGTTAGCGCTCGAGAGGTTAACTTTACTCAGATTACTAAAATCAGTGTGCATCACTATTGTGGATTCATTAGGTACTATAGGTATGGGACTATTGGAAACGGGACGATTTACTTCGCTCAGTGACTCCTCCACGTACCTCGCTCGCTCTAGTAGGTGGTCTAAGTCGAACACGGTGTTACGCGGCACTCGCTTACGTATTTTGCGGTTAAGCAGTCCGTACACTATATCGACTTGCATTTCTTGTGGCACTACATAAGGCAATCGCGATAGGTTTGCGCGCACTCCCGAAATAAATTGTTCGGCACGGTCTTCGTCTCCTTGCTCTTCTGCGAAGATTTCTCTGAACACTTTGTGCGCGGGGCGCGGCGTACCGTACATGGCGCGGAGTCGACACAGGGCTTCTTCCCATGATGAAACAGTAGACTTGATGCCACGCCAGTACACGGCGGCGTCGCCGGTCAGCAGCATGGGGAGTCCACGGAGGGCGTGCTCGTCGCTTATCGCGGTGCACTCCTTGTAAATCACGATCGAATCGATGAAGCTCTCAAATTCGTCGGTGGAACGGCACACGCTGTCAAAGCGCGCTGTGCAGCGGGAAAAGTTGCCTGCCGCGGGTGCAGGTGCTGGCAGGAACATGGCGTTTGATGAGGCCGGCGTATTTACGTCGCTGTCGCCGGGCGGCTGGAACATCGCATTAGCGGCACTCATCGCCTTTGAGATGAGCCTGGTGAGCTGCTCTTCGGTGATAGCGATGAGGTTTTCGCAGCCTTCGCATGTTGTCGAGGCCATCATCGTCTTTGATGCGGGGGCGGAGCATGCGGGCGTGATGTAAATTCTACGCCGCTGTCTCTCGTCAGGGTGAGTCGGGCCACTAGTTGGGCGCCATATAAAATCAGCATTCCTGGCGCGGTAAATAAAAGCACGATGGTCTTCTTCACAGTCAGTTTTATTCCATAACTGGAGGCATACAAATAGGATTACATCCGTAAGCGCGCGCGCCGGAGCTGCGTTGGTAGCCGACTGCCGCACGAATCGAGTCGAGCATCGACGACCGCCGCCGAAGGAGGCACGCGAAGAGTCGCGGAACGAGCCGAGCCGACCGAGCGCAAGCGTCGAATGTTAGGCGCGGGAAAGAGATGACGCATTCACACCAACGGATTGTTATAGACATAAATTAAATAACTTCTTGTTATATTTAGCTTGCTGTACTTATATATCTCTTTGGCAAAAATAGAAAATCAAGATCTTTAACTTAAGCTTAAGGCTTTAACTATTGCTTCTGTACCCTTAGGCAATAATAAAAAACTACTCAAATATAGCAACTTGTACAACTTACTTATAATATCGCTCGCATAGCTTAGCTTCAGTTAATACATGAGTAAATATGCCAAAGAACCTACGTATAATTTGTAGAACTATGGTCTAAGTTAGACCTAGACTTCGAGTATTGTGTGCGTACCTAATGATCTTAGTATTGTGTTTAGACAACAAATATGAGCTCGATTTATCTGTCTAGGGTTAAGATAGGACTTTAATACTTAGGTACTTACTCTTCGACATTATAAACACATGTATATCATTATTAATTAACATGATATAGAATAATTAGTCACGTTTTCAAACAAAAGACGCACAATCGTAAGACACTTTAATTAATATAATTATAATAAGGCTGTTTGTTTGTAGTCTGTCTATACCACAAGACTAGATATAGACATCGATCTATTGCAGTTGTAAGGAGTTATAAATCAGGATTTTTGTTTGTCCCTTAAGAGAACAAGGCGAAAGGACAAATAGAAAAAAACATTTTGACGAATTCCAAAGTTTTTTTATTTTGATATAGTATTTATTATTTTGATCGAAGTATTTTAAAAGTTTATATAAGTACACTAAATTCTCAGCCTTAAAGGCAAATGCGTAAAAAAATAAAAATTACTGAGGCGATATGTGGAGTCAAAATTGGAATCACTTGTATGAGATTTACGTGCTGGCCTCTTTAAACTTTCTAAAAACATTTCCAATGAGAACCCTAAAGTTACCAACATTCCTAATTGATTAAATTTATAACATATGACTTACCAGGCATCCAATACATTTTCTTTGAAGGGTAGAATAGTAACATTTCTCAAACATTTCACTTTACTACAGGCAAAACGACCGCATCTTCTAGAAATGTTCTGCTCGTACGAAGATAGGCTTGGGCTTATTTTGGAGTTATCCTTTATATACACTATGCAGGTAGAGTGGTTCCATTCGTAAGTTAGCGAAGGGTATGAGTTTTTTCATGACTGCGTTCTTTTTGCACATACTTGGTTTATGAAGCCATTAGCGAGTGATGAATTCATACAAGCGGTTCAAAAATAGAGCCCCAGGTTTGCGAGATAGCTTACAAAGCAACTAGTGAATTCTAGTGAAATAAAAACGGCGAGAAAATAGATGAACACATCTGATGGAAAGTCGACGACGTTATGTTAACTCTTAAACGATAAATTTATCTCAACAATAAGAACTATTTCAACTTGTTTCAGTAATGAATTTGGATTTCTAACATCTGGGTACCATCTCGGTGAAGTTTTAGCAAAATGAGTCCAATCCATCACTGAGATTTAATTCCAGAAATGTGGTTACTTTCATTATGAAATTATTACAACACGTCAAGCAGTCACGCTAAGAAGAAGGTATCTAAAATATAATTTAAGTTTCACTTTGTGACATATATATAGGTAAAAATACTTTATATAATATTTTCTACAGATTTCCAAAATGAGGAGGTACTCAATAAGACTTTAATAAGAGTATTTTCTTACCCGACTGCGAAAGAAGGACGCACGTATCTATGTATGCACGCTCTAGAGCCTGAACGGCTTGACGTATTTTTATGTGAGTGGTGTCCATAGATTCGTCTTAGTCGTGAGAGTAACACAAGGTACAACTAAAACAAAATATATTAAGGATGATACGCAGGTTAAAAAGTTAAGCAGTCGGGTTTTTTGTAATCGCGTGTAAACACTTGTTCTGTTTGTTACCCGTCTATATAATAGCTCACAAATGGCTGAACTAATTTTAAAAATGTTTCTTTGATTTTTAAAGTACTCATAATAGCTGCAATAAAAAACTGTCAGCACCTGCCGTAACTAAAGTCAAAATTTCTTTTTTTTAATAACTATTAAACACGTTGTTATTAGTTTGGTATGTATGTATGTTATAATTGTATGAATCTATCGAATGTTATCTTTGAAAGTGATTATGATCTTCTTCAAAACATCGAACTTATTTTGAAACTTGGCACGCATATCAGGAATGGAATTCCTATGACAATGGAATAATTTAATTAGTTTGTCCCATAATTTTTTTCTTAATAATAATAAAATCAAATCTGAGCAAATCAATTAAACATAACTTTATGATCACAAAAAAAAATAACAAGATGAATACAGGTAAATAAAACATTGGCAGTAAAGAAGGCGGCCTCATCGCGTAAAGTGACAATTCAATTTCTTCTAAGCAACCTTTGGATGGATCGGACTACGTGAACAAATTCCGTCGCTAGTGTACCAATTATTAACGAACAAAATATGCACATTGAACACTGTATTTTAAACTAAAATCAGATGAATAAAATAAAACTACATGTACCTAAATAATATATATGCATAGGTACTCGCAGTAGTCATGTAGGTACGGATGGAAAACATTCTTAATAAATACCTAGAAGGCAAATAGGGCAATTTAATGATAAATAATGATTAGCAATGTTCAGGATAATTGATCGAAGTATTTTCGAAAAATGATATTCTCTACTTTGCAGATCGACAAAAGTTGAATGATGTCACAATTTAACAAAAAATATTTTCAAAAACAGGTCGTAATTATGTAAATAAAAACGTTAATTTTAATATTTTATGGTTGAAATTATTGATAGATTTAAATATAGACATAAAAGGCGAAAAAAAATCTAATCATTCCATTAAAGTTAGAAAACAATGCTTTATGTTATCGCTCCACAACAGACTTCTTTGAATTAACTTGGTTTAACTTGAAGTTTGCATTTTATCATCGCTCAGCTTGAATAAGTTAAAGTTATGAAACTGTTAAAGTAACTTATCAATCATAAAACATAGCTTTACAGGGCGATTATGCTTATAAAAATGGGAATAAAGTACGACGGTCAGGATTCAAACCTACAAGCTTTGCGTAAAGCACCCACGGACCCAAGTCTGTTTTTTGAATTGTTTCAAAATTACAATTGCATAATGGTCGCTTTGACATAGAAAAAATAGGTCAGAGGTAATGTTAACGGATTACCAAATCTAAAAACAAGTTCGTTAAAAAATAGCGATTACCACCTTCAATTACAACAAGCGCTGATACGGCTTTATTAGTTTTTTCGATTTATAATTGAAACTTCTGGATTGATTTGAATAAAATAATGGGACCACACAGACGTATAACCCCACCCACCCTTTCAAACAAAAAAGAATTTTGCGTCTTCGAGAAATCCAGTAGAAGACATATAAAAAAAAGATACCAGTTGCATTAAGATCTTTCCTACTCATATTATTTAAAAGGACGGGTTTTCACTTGTACCTGATTGTTGGAAAAGTCCAACTATAGTTTCGTTCTCATCCGGTAAACTTCACCAGGGACGAAATGAATCGTTCGCGTCGCACCTTTCCCTTTTATTTCTCTCGAGGTACCTCTACCGTTTTTGAAAGTCGGTAACAACGCAATGCTAACGTAATTCTAAACCAATCTAAATAACAGACTTGTTCCAGATATCTGATTATTTGAAACACCAACGAATTGATTGACATCCTCTTTCCATACGTAAGTTTGTGCAAAAGATAAACTTTTCCGCAAAAGAGCTATATTAAGTTACAGTTTCTAATATAATTTTGTGGGATGATCACACGCTGAGTGATTTATGATGCAATTTTATCCGGAGCTAGCAACTTTGCTGTATCCTACCCTGGTATTATGGTGTAACCCGCTGTGATCTACAGCTTTAAATTATATTCACGCTTTTTATAAAAAAGCAGTTTAGATGCATCTAGCCATATGCTAGCCTAGAAGCTTAGACAAGATTGTCGAAACTTAACAATTTCAACACAGAAATATACAACTGATATGACAATGATAATGATGATTTTTTGCCAAAGGACGAGAACTTAAAACTAAACCGAATATCAACACAAACAGAGTAACATAAACAATTGAGCATTTATTAGAAGCGGGCCCAAAATAGCTTGTGTCTTGGGCACCCTGGCATGTATACAGCTGACAAATAGCAGACTTTATAGACGCTGATTGTTGTACATTAGCATACCTAAAGTTTTATTTACAGTATCAAAATTTTAAATGACTGTCAATGATGATGAATATCAAAAGTATAACAAAATATGAGGTAATAATAATAATGATATGCAGCATTTGTATGTATGATAGTGTATATGAATGCGAGGGGGGTGTATGTGTGTGAAAGATGTGTTAATATGGGAAGATCGAAGGACGGAGTTAAGCGTTAAAAGCGTTTTAAAGTATGTGGGGATGCAAGCTGTATCACAAGTGATTACTACTTACTTTCTGAACAATAAGTTGAACAAAATGTTTATATACTTACCCAATATATACAGACCAACCAGTCTAGGAGTCGTATTTGTTGATATAAATTACATGACTGTAGTATTTATCTTCAGATGCTTAATGATTTTAGATCCATAGTTAAATTTC
This sequence comes from Ligdia adustata, assembly GCA_947049295.1. Classification (NCBI taxonomy): domain Eukaryota; kingdom Metazoa; phylum Arthropoda; class Insecta; order Lepidoptera; family Geometridae; genus Ligdia; species Ligdia adustata. The sequence goes on along the minus strand of OX346236.1, from coordinate 3,084,342 downwards.
TTCACTTTAATAAAACTAAAACAAAGTTTTATATTTTTATTAGGGTTTACCTACCTAAAAGGTAAAAACGAGACCTTATTACGAAGACTTCGCTGTTCGTCCATCCATCAGTCCATCTGTCTATCACCAGGCTGTATTTCACGAACCGTGATGGCTATGCAGTTAAAATTACACAAATTGTGTAATTCTGTAACAGCTAAAACAAAAATAAAACTATAGTAAAAAATATTTCAGGAAGCTCAATACTACAAACGTGATTTTTGCCTTTTTTCGCTCGATATTAATTACGACTACAAGTTGAGAGCAAACTTACAATGGTACGGAACCCTTAATGCGCGAGTCGCACGTAACTAATTTTTTACTGTTAGAAGAAACTGTCAATTTCCCAGATTCAAGGATTAGCCAAGGATTAAACGAACGCTTTCTCTTTTTGGGATAGAAATACCTTCCGACTTAGCTAGATACAATGTAAATCTGTAATGGATATGATCGACAAAAAACCTTTTTTTTTTAGTTTTACCACGCTTATTTCAAATTTTATGAACTCTCTCTCTTATCCAAAAGCATCGTAACGTAACAGGCCACCATAATAAAAAAACAGATATCATTGTTACCAAACAAGTCGAAACGAAAATCTGATAATAGTGAAAGTGAATTCTAAGAAATTCGAGGAGACGCTAGCATTGTCGGCCATTGCTTTGTAATGAGTCATGTCAACACGACTATAGTCTAGGAGGCGTGTGTTTATTGACCGAGCGAGGTAAGCGAGCGAGGCGACAACCTCTGCATCGGGTATGCTTTTGTCTGTTACTTTCTACTGACTTTCAAAAAGAGGAAGTACTCAATTCTACGGCATTTTTTAAATTATTGCCATCTGATTTTGGTGACAGACAGTTTTTTTATGTTTTAAAAAGTTGATCGCAAAGAGATGAAACAAGTGACAGCAATGTTGATTTCGTTTTGACAGAGTTGAAGGGGCAAACTGTCAAAATGTAGCGTTTATTTTGACAGTTCGTTCTAGAGAGACATTTCATTTTCTAAGGTAAGATGTAAAATGAAAGGAAAGTTTACTTACGTTATTGTTTCAACTATGTCGCACTATTTTTACCCGGCTGCCCACCGTTACATATATATATATATATGTGTGTTATGTTACAGGCCGACGACAAAATGTAAGGATCTTGTACGTCATGATGGGTACAATAGCCTGCTTTCGGCTTAGAAGACGCCTAATCAATAACCTTGTATATTATATTAGCCCTGCAAGGCTAGCAAGGGCAGTGGATAAACTAGTTTTTATTTCAAGGGGCAAAATTCTAATTTCGTCCTTAATTACGCCTATACGTTAGCGTCGTTGTGATATATCGATTTGATTGAGTATTTCCCATTCCTTGAAAATTAATGCCCATGAAATTATATTTTTGTATTTTTATGTTCTGTGTATCTACAATAAAAAGTTTATTCATGCATGTTTGGCCCATATGCTTTCATCTTAAAATATTGTAACATAATAAAAGATCACTTAGCACCTTAACCTCACCGGTTGCGGCCTCTTGGCCTAAACGTCTCACTTCGAAGCCGGATTTCAAGGCAAATGTCATGCTAATATTAACTTAGCACTTTCTGTGTGCATTTCGGAGCGGTTTGCTATTAGCAATAAGGTATTCCGCTCCACTAAATTAGGTATTCAGGTTCATAGAGACGGGACCTTTAAGTTTAGCTAGCTCTAAACAACGTGAGTCTTTTGACCAATACGAATGGATAGATTAAAACTGCCAGCCTGATGTGGCAAAATTGTATTAGTTTTGATTCAAAAGTGACTGACTCATATTTGCTCGGAATCAACGCAGAGCTTACACAGCTGAACCTAGACTCATGAAATTTGGAGGGTGTATATATAGGATATATACATTATACGATGCAGGGGTGGGCTAGGAAAGGATTTTTAGAAATTCAACCTGTAAGGTTCATAGTTTTATGTAACGTGCAACCCTGGGGGTGACAGGTACTAGTTGAGTCTATATCAATATAACCTATCAATATTATTGAAGAGACGTAAGTTTGTATGTGCGACCGTTTGTTTTCCTTCACGCTCAAACCACTGAGTTGATTTGTAATAAAATGGATTTCAAATAAGACACTAAGATAGTCTATACCCTGGATTAACATACTGCCTACTTTTGATCCGGGAATAGTGAAATGTTTACATGGGGTTATCAAAATATTAACCCCGGGGCGGAGCTTATTATCTAGAGCTAGAAAAATTACTAGTTCAGCAAACTCTTGATCTCGCTACTACAATATTTTTCAGACTAAAAACATTATACTGGCTCCATCCAATATAAGCGTTTTCATTGTATTTATTAGTATTGTATGCTACCTTGTAAAGTAACTACATCAAAGAAATCTTGTAAACCGTTTTACCTCAGACTCGGTTAGGCTGTAAATTTATCAACCTGCGTAGGCTTTTCGAAAACTTATTATAAATTAATTAATACTTAATTGAAGCGCTGTTGGCGGGTAGGCAGCGAGTAATTAATATTTAATTATTAATTAGGCTATTGTTAGATAAACGTCTGAAGCTGTTTGCTTTTTAATAACTACAGATACTGAACATGTTTAAATTAATATGCTTGTGTTTTTAGGTACAAAAATTAGTACATTTAGTTCTGAGAAGTAAATTATGTAAGACTTAAACGCCGAAGTTTAAGTCTTACACGCCGTTTTCAACTCAATTGTTATTTTTGTTAGATTAAAATTGAATAATGTTTCTAACATTCATTACTGAAATTCAAGTCTGTAAATGGCACTATAGCAACAAGCAAACATGTCTTTATTTAAGGAAAAATCAAAATCCGACCAATAAATCCGTACAAAATTGTATAACAAAGTTTCGTTGAAAACTACGACCTGGTCAAACACCCATTGTAAATAAATTTTTCCTTGTCAACATATGTTAAGATAAATCAATTAGCACGTTCGTTCCATTATTTACCTACCATTTTAGCATAGAATCTTTCACCAAAGCCGTTTTCCTAATGACTTATCCACCGCGGCTGACTAAAGACGACTTTCTTCGCAGTAAACCTTGAATTTTAAACCAAACAGCGCGGTTTTAAGATATGCATAGAAAGTCGCTGACGCATTGGACATACCTACATGATAATATGTTATAGGCGATTAAATACGAATAGGCCTTATTAGTCGGTAATGGTCTGTGATGTCAAACCTACAACTATGACGGTCATTAGAATAAGACCAAAGAACTAAATAAAAAACGAAACGAAACGTAGACCTCGAGACCATAATTTTGTGACAACAAGACCTCATTGACAAATCTTGACATCGTAAAGCGACGATGTGGACTACGACTTTACACGCTTGCCTATATAGAAGAAACCGATTTACACGCGAAGACCGAAGTTATAGATAGCTATCAAGAAATATAGTACTTAGCAGGGAATTCCACAGACAGTTCCCACAGTAAAAGTTGACGCAAAGCGTTTAGTGCGAGTCCATGGAATCTATCTGTAGTCTACTTGCCCGATAGTAGAAAGGGGATGCTGGAATTAAATTATGTAATTCTAAAGTACATTTCTCGAAATGTAAGCGAAAACAGAAAGAATAGCCACACGGAAACTAAAGTATAAAACTAAGAAGTTTCATACGATGAAGGGACAAACCAAGTCATTCACCATATAAGATGACGCGAAAAATATGTTTTTCTTGAGACTACTGTGATAAGTTATTATTTTCTTGTTACACAAAAAGTGACAGTTGAATAATATTATTTGTGACTTACAATTCACAAAGATTCAAGTTTTTTCCAGTTCGAGGACAGCCCAGGAAGAATCATAACTATTCACTAATGATGAGCTCAAATCTCAAATAACTTTTCTAGTTTTTCTTTATAATTTAGTGCGGACTGGCACGCTTTAGTGTAAACGTTTTAAATTCATCTATTGGTTTATGCCGTCAAATGGCCTAGAATAGCTAATAACTACTCATATAACCCAAGAGCTCACGATAGCCAGAACTTTTTTCCTGAACCTATGTACACGTAAGAACGACCAGCGACTATAGAGTTTGGGTTGTGGTTACTTGGGCAGGTAACAGCTATTAAATAAACTTAATAGAGCTTTAAATTCGTTAAAGTACAAACAATTTTTTTTATAATTTTCTTGGGTATAACTTTGAAAATCTCGTCATCCGTTGCCGGACAACTATCTAAATATGATAGACGAACGGCCGTCCGTTCATCTATCGCTCGAGCTCACTGCGGGCAGCGATGTCTGAGTAGTAGGGTCCCATTTTTACCATTTGGGTAAAAAACCTTAAAGATGCGGAAGAAATAATGGAATGCTCTGTTCGGTGCACGGCCTTCGCAGTAATTATAAACCTGTAGTGCAGCCGGTCTCGGAAGATGCGTAGAAAGCAGTGACCGTAGCTGCATTGGTATTCGCTTACCCACACGCGCCATTTCACTGTGGGGTACAAGTTATGAACTTGAGAGAACTTTTTACGATCATATTAATGGCTTTCAAAATTCGCTTCGAGCGATTAAGTTTTTTTTGTTTGACATACTTTTTAATGGTCTCATATACATATAGTAAAAAACTGTCTTGTAGTTTTTGTGTGTAAATTAAAACATTTGAAAAAATATGTGTGATCTCTTAATTGATGTCGATCCTCATTTTTTTAATATCACTTGTGTGGACTTCAAGAATATTTGCATGTTTGGTAGTAAATATTTTTTTACTAAACTGTTATGCACCAATCGGAATATAATCGAAAGTAAACATAAAATAAACTTCGCTTTGGTTTTATTTGGATGAAAGTTAAGAAATTTCCTATTTTTCAGCTGTCCGATCCAACCTGGCCAAATAGAATTTTTTTGATAAGTACAGACCAAATTACATAAAATACTGTCTCTAAAGGAATGTTTACTAAAGCCCCTGACGATAAATTTGTGTTACCAATTTTTAAACAGCTTGTGAATAAATAACGGATAATATATAAAAATGTTATCACCCATATTACCGTTAGTAGCTATATAAGTACTCGAATAAAATACCCCACAACTTTGTGCTATTCTAATAAGTTTCAGACGGTTTGAAGCTTAATTTATTTACTTTTATAAATATTCAAGGGCTTCAGACCCTTTTTACCAGTCCTTTTTATCGATGTCACGTTAAAATACGAAACTTTCTTTTGTTCTGTTTGAATGAAAGTTTTTGACAAAATTAGGAGTTTTGGGAAAAGCAGGTAGGAGTACAATTTATAGGTCAAAGTAGACGGACGGGTATAGACTTATAGGTGGGTGAACAAACGAAACTCTGTATTCGATTTCGAACCTTTTTCAGCATTTTTACGGACATTTATTGGATGAGCGTGAAACTTTTACCAGATTTCACCATCTTTGGTGTGGACTAAATAAAATAATCTTTTGAAACTAACTTGTTGAACAGGCGTTAAGTACAACACAGGCTAAAGAAGAGGGATTCCTGATTCCATGAGGTATAATTGTCATTTTAATTTACTATTAATTTTGTTCGTCGCGTCTCGCGGTAGATCTGGCTCGATCTGCGTAACCTATAGTATATTAAAAAACTCTAGATAAAACAAACGTTTAAAATAATAACATTAAAGTTATACGTCATTTGCTCGTTCCCTAGGCCACAGAATAGATAATTAGTAGCCTAGGCCAAGCCATACTCAATCCCAGCCATGCGGTATTGGCACGGCTTAGCTCAAAGGCGACTTAGTTCAAGTCAAGCTGTTCGATTTGTGTGAATGATTCTGACGATGATTAACCGTAACTCTGCTATGAGGATAAATAAAATCATAGATGTCTAAAAAGATGCCCATTATATCTCATGTGCTGAAGTATTCCAACAAATGGCAAAATCGTAATCACAAAAAAGCACACTGAGTTTTAGTAGGAATATTGATGATATGATTGATTTTTTTAACTAATTGTCCAAGCGAGCAAAGTGTCTCTACATCGAGTCTAGTAAAATGTTCTTTTCTCTGTCTTTTGCAAAAAAATCAGTTCTTGCGTACAGGTCGTAGTTTCCAACTAGTCTTTACGGAACTTTGTTTTCAGGGATTTTTGTTTGAATGAAGAATACTTTGCCTGCAAATGCAAAAACCACGATGACAATGTAAAAGTAAATTAGAATCACGAAAAATGGTCTAAAAATACTGTCGCTGTAGCACGAATTGAAGAAATGAGTTTCTGTAGTTAGGATAGCTTTTATTTTCTTTCGTTCAATACAGCAGACATTTTGACATTTTAACAATTTGGAAACTTGAAATATTTTCGCCGCTAAACTTCAAAATTGTGCTGGTTGCCGGGTCAACCGCACACAGAACTATTAGTACTCGTATTATGATGACTTTTGACCCTATTTTATCGTTTTCTCACATCCAAAATTGGAGAATTTTGATAAAAAAAAACATATTTGTATTTTGTGTAGGGCAAGTTCATCATGTGGAATATATAGAATTTGTAAAATTAATAAAGTAAAAATTCGGAATATTTAAATAAATGTAAAAAAGGTATAATAAAAATAATAATGTTGACAATGTCAAAACTTAGAAAATCGATAATTAGGAATGTAACGACATTTTTGATACCCGCTGCCGCTCGTGTTTCAAACCCCCGAGCAATCGAAGCGAGCGAAAGTAGCGGGCTACTAGGTAGGTCGCGTGAGGAACTTCGCTTAATTTATTAAACATCGCATGTCTGCTCAGCAGTGGCGTAACTACTGACGTTATTTCTTGGAACTTAATTATCTTTAACTATCTTTGTTGCAATAATCACCTGTTACCCTGTTTAGTACGTTATCTTTGTAATTTATACGCTAGGAAATTTTTAGCTGATTGTCTACGAGTACGTAGACAATACCTAGAAATTCCCATTTTTAGTTTTTAAAGATGTCACTGGCTTCGGTGGCTTAGAAAACTCTGACACCAGGGTGGGGCAATTTGTATATTTATTTTGTTTTTAAATTGGAAAACTCAAAAAGGTTTAAAGTACTAAAATATTCCTATCATTAAAGTATAGACTATGTACATTATGTGAGTTTTTGTTACTAACAAAGTTATCACTACGAGAATTTTAGACCACTTTTTTAATCTGCCAAGCTTCCCGCCAACTTGTGATGACGTCGTAGGTCGAGTAACACGCCCGCGCGCCACTAGCCTGTAGTCGCCAGTATAGCCAGTACTGAATCTCATACAAATAAAGACACTTTCACTCTCTTTGTTCGGATTCTGTCGTCTAAATAATACTTATATGGGTCAGATAGTTTGTTGTTATTGTTGTTGTTTGTGTTTAATTTCGTAAGATTGTTTTTAATTTTTTAATACCGTTCATGGAAGGATTCCAGAAAGGCCAGTCAAACAATCTACTAAGAGTGGATAGCTTAATGATAGCTCAATATTTTTTATAAAAAATAAGTATCTTACGGCTACTGAAATACGTAAAATTAAAAGTAAGCCTATCTTTAATGGAAAATTTATTACAAATACTATAAGTTAGATACGCATAAATAAATAAATAATAAAACCTCTTCAGGTTATATTGGTAATATATGAATTTATAAAGTTTTGTTATTTAGGTACCTACTTACGAGTATGTATCCATTTTCTAAGGTTGACGGGTTAATGTCTAACCTTAAATACTTACTCATTAAATATAAAACCTATTCTGTAAATTTCATATACATTTACTTAAGTAATCGGCAATATACCGACCTGTCGTTGTATAAATAGGTACCGAGATATTTTTACAACTGTAAACAAGTGATTAGTAGCCACTTCAAAAAAACCCGACTGCAAAATTGTTAATCCTGTGTATCATCCTTACTTTTGTTTTATTTTTAATTTTGATGTACTCAGAATCACTCTCACGAATGAGACAGATCTATTAACACCGTTCACATAAAAATACGACAAGCCGTTTAGGCTCTGGGGGGTGCCAAAGAAATATACATACGTTACATACATACGTATTTACATACATACATACACTCGAAAAACATAACCCTCCTTCTTTCGCAGTCGGGTAAAAAAGACAAATAGGCCGTTATTTTTACACTTTCCTGATAGTAAAAAAAACGGCCGTTTATTTTCTTTTACTTTATCTGTTAGTCAAAGTTTTGCCCTTTTAGGGATACCCCAACGACTAAAAAATTCTTCAAAATGATCTTCACATCGGTATGCAGTAGTTTTAGGTCTAATTGCATCCATTACTTTCGGCGTTTTGAAAGACTCGACATGATAAAAAATGGCTTTTTGGGTGTTTTTAATTGGAATTTAATCACTAAGGATATTTATTTTTTATCACTATTAGACGATTATTAGCCACTTACAAGATGCACGTTATTATAATATAATGCTTTCATCACCGCAACGCGAGCAGATAGCGAACGACCTGTAACGTCATCACGCTTTAGAATGCCGAGTACGTTTTGAAATTATGTCGAACGAAAATGCGCACTTTGATCTTAATTTTCTCAGCCATTTTTAATGGTAGAGATAAAGTAAAAAAACAGTTATTCTCGTTATTTTATCTATATTATTTTGGCATTAGTACAATAAAATGTCAATTCCATTGCAATTAGTCAATTAACAATGGGATTTCATATAAATTTCATCAAATTCAGTGTAGTTTGGTATGAAAATCAAAAGAACTTAAATATTTGTATAGGCGCCTGCTGGCTGCACTGAATTCAGTTTTTACTATTCTGAAATTATTGCTGACTTTATTTTTTAGAGATGAAAAACAACAAATTCAAATTTATTCTAATATATTTGAATATTATCTTTTTATTTCACACTTTCATTAGTAAACATTTATTCATTTAAAACAAAATAAATGAGCTTTAAATAATATTATTTTGCAGTTCATACTTTTTCTTTGATATTATTATGATAGACGGAATTATTAATGTATGAGAAATTTTATGTATAATTTACTAAAAAGTCTTAGATCATATTATTGTCAGCTGAAAGATGAATGATCTATATTTTTTTAAACAGGACTATCTTTTAAGGGAGTACTAAGCCGAAAGGGAGTTAATTCGTTTGTCGACTAAATTTAGGAAACAGTTTAGATGTTTTTTCTCGAATTTTGACTCGAAAATTTTGTCTTGTTTGTCCTATAGATAAATCGTTTATGAAGATGAGTATAAAAAAGGGGGCTTTTGGCTAAGTAGGTACATCAATAACCAATAACTTATAAGGGCGTAAGAGAGTTATAAAGAACCCAAAAAAAATATAATGACTAAAATCGATATTAATTAATTTTAAAAAAATATTAAAACGAATAGGCGGAGTACCTAAGTGTTTTTTTCAGTGGCTTTTATTAGATTGTTTATTTTTTATCTTGTATATTTTTGTTTGAATCTTTTGAATAAGGTTTTCTTTTATTATCAGGTAGCGAACGAAAATAAAGAGTGGCAGGATTCGAACCTGAATCCTTCTGGAAAACATGCGAAGATAAGCTATGGAATAACAGAGATTCTCACTCTCTTTCTCTTAATAATTATTAACTTAACTGATAGTATGATTAGTAACTAGCTGCGCCTTGCGGTGTTATCCACGTTAAAACAGATTAAAAAGTTACATGTTAATCGAGGGTCTAAGACTATGTCCGTACTAAATTTCAACCACATCGGTTCGGCAGTTTTTACGTGAAAGAGTAACAAATCATCTATACATTCTAACTAACTTTCGCGTTAAAATTATTAGTAGGAAGTAGGATTGCGGTCAGCTGGACTCTAAAACCAGCCTCATACTTAAGTAAGATGAAGTAACTTGTCTCCCGCTGCATGAAATGTCATTGTGGTATTCCACTTTTTACGTAACGTTTAATTTTAAACCCATAATAAAACTACCTCATCATTTCTGGTCGAGTCGTTACTTGCAACCCTTTCCTAAATTTGTACCAAAAATGTGCTGAAACAAAAAGACAGATAAGGCAGAAGGTACTAATTAATCTTTTTGAATTAAAGTAACTGCAATTTGGAAGTTGGAAAGGGCCCCTAATGTTTTTGTCGTCAGCTATTTAACTTTGAACCAGGTGCTGAATTTTAACTTTGATCTTTTGTGTGTTTGTGTGTTCTTGTTAAATTCCTTTATTCATAAGAGGTCGAAACTTGACCTTAATTACAGAGATAATTACTGAAAAAAAAATTTTACAACCGGATTCTTTGACAACCGGATTCTTTGACAACCGGATTTTGATATTTTGTGAACTTAAGCTTATGCATGCGCTAGTTAGAATTGTCAGAACTATCGATTTTGTGTTATTATCTTCCTTTACTACTAACTTCCAAAAATAAAGAGATACTTACACAATATAAAGTTTTTTTTTATGATCTAAGTCTTTTTAATATCTAATAATCGTCAAAATAATATAAAATCACTATTCCCATTAAACTCGACTGTTTGGTTATTTATGTATGTTACTCCATTACTCAGAGACGGCTGGAGCGATTTGAAAAATACTTGTGTTGTTTAGTGGCCATCAAAATCGGTCTTGGGGTTTGGGTTAAATCGAAATAAATGAAAAAGTTATAACGACTTCATAAGAGGAGATTATTAATTCCTTAGATTTTTATATGTTAATTTTATTATATCTGAGTTACTGAGGACCTTAATTATTATTAATAGAGCTGGTACTTTAGATATTATTCAGCATAATATGGCCATTTATGAATAAATTTGTTTTAGACGTAAGCGTTGACCTTTCACTTTGAAGATCAACCTAAAATGAATTAAGGTTGAATTTATAGAGAAATACGTTTTGTTTCTTTACTTATATATGTTTCCAAATATTTTATAGCCGAATTCGAATTTGCTTTTTTTTAAGTATTACTAGTTTTTGATAACATTAGCTTTCTAAAAAGCAAAATCAATGACTAAACAAAACTGAGCATAAAATAAAATCTATGTCACATACCTTTTTTACCATCTTCCATACATCGGCTACCACTTTCTCCGATGATATTTTGAAATATTATTTTAGGCTCAGCTATAAGTTTGCCGTCAGTGGGTCATGACCATGACTGGATTTTCCATTATAATTTTATTTGGGGTACGCGTCGTTTGCCGACATGATTTATTAGAAATTTTGGTGATAAAGCCGCCATGAAACGCACTAGTGTATTATTTTATTTTTAAATATTTTCTAATCGCATTACAATTTAATGTTATTTTTTTTAATCGACTCCAAAAAGGAGGAGACTGTCGGGATCTTTTTTAAGGAGTCCGTTGTTTCAGTTACAAGTGGGCTGATTTTTTTTTTTTGTTTCTATTGGCTTTGTTACTTACCAACTGATAAAATATAATTTTTGCAGCCCAGTACTTGTCTCATAAATCTAAATAGGTACTTGATAAATTGTTTTTGTTTGCCGAACCGAATCAGTCAGCATTTTATTTTCCTAAGCTTTACTTACATTATAATAATGTAAAAACATTAATTAATTCTATATAACAAAGAATTTGAGCAAAAACCATTAATAAGTTTCAAAAACATATCTTGACATCACAACATTTTCAAAAATAAGCAATAGGTACATATGTTCTTTGTTTATCAGAGAAAGCTATAGAAAGTGGAATGAATAAGTAATATTTAATAAGTTATGGCATTTCAACAATGACAATGGGAGAAAGAAAAATCCTTACACATCAATGCATACGATTACCTGAGACTTCTATATTTAATTTAATTTCTAGTGATTCTTCTAAGCTATTAGGAAGCTTCTGCTTGAGAGTTTTTCTCGAGAAAACTCGTGATTCTTCAAGTATTAATGTGTAATATCTGTGGATTATTAAATAGCTGTGCTCTGCGATGTAAACTACGTTAATACGGGATAAAGAGTAGCCTAGCCTACCGTAGCACCACGCGATCTTGAAAAGGATCGCCAGTTCCGATTCTACCTCCAGACGTGATAATAGTTCACGCACATAATTTTAAAATCAAAGATATTTCTCGCGCACGATCTTCATTTGTTTCTCAAAGACATACAAGAAGATTGTGATATGCAGAGAGTATAATAAAAGGCTAGTGTTTATAAAAATATGAAACTTAGATAATATTTGTAAAAGACTAAAGAAATTCCATGTGAAGAGGCAGAAGACTATCTCAGAGGAATCCAGCAAAAGCACCACATTTACAGGTATATTCCCTTCCAGCATATAAAAAGCCATCTTACCATGGTCAGCCACTTTCTTATCTAACTATTAGATTTTATACTTCGCAAATTATCCGGCGAACCAGTGCACCGCATGGTGAAAGTATTTATTGTTTTAGAATAATTTCTATCAATCTTTTTTAAGCAACATAACCTATCTTATCTACTCGTATCTATCGATATAACAAAACTACCCTCTTTCACGGTACACTACTAGGCAAGTAAACATGTTTACTGCGTCATAACATAGAGTCCGCAAGTTATTTATTACTTGACGTGTTTATAGTATATATCAAGTCCTCAGGAGATCTCGGCCCGATAAATACTTTAGGAATAAGTATACCTATTATAGTTTTACGGGAAAATAGATACAGGGTAATCGGTTAGGGGTGTACTAAGCCGAAAGAAGATTAGTTTACTCATAATAAGGGGCAACTTTCACTATGGGACCAATTCTGAACTTAAAGCAATCAGCAGTTTCATACATTATGACGACGACCGATAAACTTTTTGTATATGGAACAGATGATTTTGTTTTTCTTGATTTCAGGGCTAGTACCGTAGTAAAAGTGGTAATGGTACTGCCACGTGCCAGCGTGATACATGAAAAACTGAATTTTTGCCCTCATTTATTTTTTGCTGTTCAATTCAATATTTTAATACGGGGAGTATTGAAGGAGCGGAAAAGTCCAACCAGATCTATCATACCTGAGGCGTTAAAATTGCATGCCAAAATAATCGAGTTTTATAATTTTATTTTTCATAGACAGTACTAACGAGGCTATCGAGTATTTATTTTTAATTGATTTTAAAACTGTAAGAGTTTTTCGTTTCGACTATGATTAATGTGTATTAATTTTGCTGTCGATATATATGACCATGTTGTTTCAGTGCTAACAAGGCAGATTTAATACATTCAGTAATTATCCCAAATATTAAGCTAAGAGTGTGTAATTACTTGTAGAGAAGGTAATATTATTCAATTATATCTATCAATTACCTACAAGTAGCTATCAGCATCACGAAACTCGATACTACCGTTAATGGTTAATCAAGATACTCTTAGTTAATCCTAATTTGTAGACGGATTATAATTGATTACATTTTGGAGATATAATGTATAAAAATCAATTGCTGTTCGTTTGTCTCGCAAAAACTCGTAAACATCTGGGCAGATTTAGCTGATTCTGGTCTTGAAATGTTTGTCGTACTCTTGGAAATGTGTAAAAGGTGAGAAACATAAAAACGGTACGAAGTTCGCCGGGTCAACTAGTAATATATAATTTACAGCTTTCATACTTCAACTACTGTTTCACATAATTAATAAATACTGTAAGTTCTAACTGACTGACTCAGAGATCAAAATCTACGTAGACCCTAATCCGCTGAGCCTAGAGACATAACATTTAATAGTGCATTATAGGGTGTAGGGGTTTATTAAGAAAATTTTTAAGAAGTCAGCAGCTCCATAAGTTACAGTTCTAATTGACAGTTCACACTCATAGCTTCTCACTAGGATTTCTCGCGTATTGGGGATGCCATGTAACATCCACAAATACACGCACAACTCATCCAGACTCGAAAACAAGAAAAATATCGGTCAAACACCTACTCCGGCCGAGAATCAAAACCAAAGACTATAATGGGTCTCGAAGCAAGTACGCTTACCATTAAGTCTCCGAAAGAAGTAATGTTTATTTAATTATTTAAATATTTATACAACACGAATCAATACTTAGATCTCCAAAAACACAAGCCAAGTTGCTGAAGATGCTTATAATTATAAATCGATTTTGTAAAGTTGTGTTATTATTATAAATGAAAGGTTTAATTTTGAGTGACACAAAGCCTGAAAACCATTTACCGAATACCGCTGGACATAATGGATTTAAAGAAAAACTTCGATCCCTGTCTAACAAATGCCGACTGCAAGTTTCTCAGCGCGATAAGTTATCATCACATATATTTGTACAGATTAAGTTTCAGCAGATTTATTAGCCGACACAATTACTACAGCCATACTACAAAAACAACTAGTAATGTAACTGTTGTGGTAATTAAAGTGCGGTTTTATAGCTGAAAACTTATTTTTGCATAATTCCTAATAACACATCTTTTTATATATGAGAAAAAGATTAGAAAAATTTGAAAAAGTGATAAAAGTCGGCCGATTAATATCAATCGGCCGACTTTTATTACTTTTTCAAATTTGTGACAACCGAATCATCGATCGGTCTATACTATTAGTAGGAGTTTATTTGCTAATCGCAAAGTATTAAATTAAAAAAAATATCAGCGATGGAGAATAAGGGATCAGAATAGCAAGATTTTAAATCGGATTAAAAAAAATAATGTTTTTTTACTCCGGCAGAAAAAAATGTAAACAGTTATCCGTATTATGTAAATAAAATAAATATTATTACTATAGTCTTAAAATTTACTTAAGAAGTTTCCCTTACATACTCAAATATTCAAAAACGTATCAAAGACAATAAAAGATAGATAAGAGAATAAAGCTAAACATCACTTTAATAGGTAGAATAATATTTGAAACAGTATGTTCAACTTGTATTTATAAGAAAACTAAAACAAAATTATATCTGATCTAAACACCCACGTAAGTCACGAGTATAAAACAAATGTTCAAAGACAAAAACTTCTTTGACTTGCTGTAAGTTTTAAAATATTCTAATCATACGAAACAGGACAGAAGTACAAGTTTCAAAATTCATCGCTTGATATTTTATAGCGCACATACATGCACATGAGATGAAGTCATGATCAATCGCAAGAAAAACTTCTATAATTTTTGGCGAGCAAGTTTAACTAATGTGACGGATGACGCTAGTGTGCTGAGTCGTGACTGTGCCGTGTGACATCATTTGCCATTGCATTAGTCCAAAGGATTTTTAAATCTAAATAACAGAAACAGTTCTATCGGATCCTAACGTAATGGAAGTCGTTCATGACTTAAAAAAAGAGTTATTACTTTTTATTATTTACATAAACTATATATAAAATAAAGTTACATACCTGCTAACTATCGAGATAATACGATGTAATAATAATGTCATAAATTGCACTGACGAACGTTATCTCGCAACTTATTTTGGGTTAAAATTTTCCGTGTGTATCGACACTTCCCTAACGCAGACCTGTACCCCGCGGGTCATAAATCAGTTTTTTCACCTATTCGCCACCATGTCTCTTAGGATAAGGGCAAACATATTTTTTTTTCTCTTTAGGCTCTACGCAAGCCGCACGTGCGTTTCCATCCTTACTGTTTCTAAAATTGCTATTCCAAAACTTTATTTAATTTAAACATTCTGAATACAATTTCAACTCTATACATTTTTAATACGAGTTTGCCGTTTTTAATCGTTGGCTACAAAGATTCATCAGTGAAATAAACCATTTTGAAATCTTGGGTCTGTCAAGAATATTTAAATTTTAAATGTTCAATTAAGTTTTCCATTTTGGTCTACCATTCTAAATTGTGAATAATGTCTGTAATTGGTCTCAAAATTGACGCGAAAGACTGAAATTAGTAACAAAATGAGTGTTATGATTAAATTTTGTAATATTAAAAGCTAGCGCGGTCAGTGAAATACATTTTTCATTATTTTTAACAAAAAGAAATTATACTAATATTCTTAACCGACTTATCAATATAAATGTTATCTTTTTGAAGTATCACTCTTATGGGGAATAATAATCCCGTCTATAATACTAAATATGTATGTAAATGCACAAGTCTCGCTATTCGTTATTCTATTCAGTTTTTTTCCGTAACAGAAGTTTAATTTTATTTTTTAGAATTTAAACCAAGTTGGTTAATGCGATACCTATCTATGTATGTGATAAACTATTTAACTAATTTGTCATAAATCATACCCTGCTTGTAGGCTGACAATTTTTTTAAGTAATATTTTTTATAGTAAATGTACGTATATATTTATTTTATTTTTTTGTTTGAATAAAGAATCAATCGAGAGTGTTCTAACTACGTTTGTTGTAAATTGGTCCAAAATGGCGTATAACATATTTTTTTCACAACTCCTTCAATATGGATATCGAATGAAAGAGCTTGAATAGTAGAATACAGTAACGCACTACGATTAATTTAAAATCCAAGTTGGCCTGCACCGAAAAATGGCTTTTAAGATGTTTAGTATCCGGCGTTCTTAAATTTATATTTTATTTTTATGCGTCATAAGGAAATATCATAATGACACATAAATAAGGAAAGACCAAAATCTTCAAAAGGTTTCTCTCACGTTCTCCCAATTAACAGGTTAGAGTGCTCGCAAACTTATATATACAGGGTTACTGTTACCAGTATTAATATCTCTTAATGTTATAGTTGAGAGCTTTATGACCATAAGAGTAAAATTCTCCGTATTGAAGGACTCAATAGCCATGTTATTTAAATATAAGTGTGTTAAAGTAAAAATGTATGAACTGTAACCTGTTATATAGAATTATCCATAACTAGGTACCAACTTAGATGTTTCATAAAGTCGAAACATTATTTGTGCAAGTTACTTCCACGCTAGAGCCCCAAAATACAAGCCTAGTGCTTAGCTTGAGACTCATAACTCAACTTGCTAATACTATAATAATTGTCTCAGTCTTTTAAATTACTATTTATAAACAGTTATTTAAAAAGACTATAGTTTAATACTTTTTGGCAAATAAACATTATCTCATATTATATATTAAAAATCAGAGATCCGCGGGTAACACCGCAGAATGTAGCTGCTCTGCAGTGTTACCCGCTAGTAACACCGCAGAATGTAGCTACTCTGCGGTGTTACCCGCTAGTAACACCGCAGAATGTAGCTACTCTGCGGTGCTACCCGCGGGTAACACCGCAGAATGTAGCTACTCTGCAGTGTTTCCCGCTAGTAACACCGCAGAATGTAGCTACTCTGCGGTGTTACCCGCTAGTAACACCGCAGAATGTAGCTACTCTGCGGTGCTACCCGCGGGTAACACCGCAGAATGTAGCTACTCTGCAGTGTTACCCGCGGATCTATAAAGAAATTAACAAGCAACCAAATGTATAGAATTTTTTTAAATTTTGAGGTTCTGGTCTTCCAAAGCTATTCTTGAGAATGCTAATTGATTAACTGTAACCCTGTATATGAGGAACTGCAACTAAGTGCGGTCTTACTTTATTACTCACCTAACACATCCCAAACTCATTTTGAACAAGTTTCCCTTCCTTAAGATGCCTTCCTTCTTACTATGTTCGAAAACAAAATTCACGTGCAAAATGCGGATGCGCGAATTAATCAAGTGTTAATATTAATTAATAGCTGGAGCCATTGATATAAATTAAAAAAAAATACGCTTACCGGCTAATAGTAAGACTTTTTACTTCTTATGGGCTGAGCACGTGATGTATTTCCATCTGACCCAGGATCTGATGGTCCCATCAATAGGATAAATGAGCATGAGCTAGTTGTCCCAATGATAGATAGCATGTCCTTTTTTGACCAAAAAATGAGCTTCGCTATTCAGCGGGATAATAATTTTAATAGCAGAAATTTTTAATTGTCTGAATGCCATTGAGCGGCACATTTTAGGTGTAGTAACATTCCTTTATTTTTAATCCTGAGGTATGGTTATTATGTATTCAATTTAATTTAGATAATAAAACCAAAATATTTCTTGAATATTTCGTTGTAATAAATAATAATTTAGTAAGTGAACTTGATAAATAAAAGGTTTTTGTTGAATTATGCAAAATATAGTGTCTTTCTGTTTCAACGGTTATTTTGCCTGCCTAATAAAAGTCGATTGTGACAATTTTACAGTGATTATTGGTATTGCAGTCATGTTAAAGTTTTGTAAAGAATTAAAAATAACTTTACTTTTTACTTGTATAACTAGGCCCTTATTCACTATGAACGTTTCAACACGTAACGCGGCCGCGTTAGTTAAAGCGCGTAGAATTCACGTGGAACGGTATTCACTAAG
Organism: Ligdia adustata; assembly: GCA_947049295.1. Taxonomy (NCBI): domain Eukaryota; kingdom Metazoa; phylum Arthropoda; class Insecta; order Lepidoptera; family Geometridae; genus Ligdia; species Ligdia adustata. Next base: position 3,066,151 of record OX346236.1, on the reverse strand, counting down.
CCATTGTCAATATTTAAGTATTAATTATTGTGCTAATTTTAGTATCATCTATGTGTTAATATAATTATGTGTTGTTAAAGTTCAATGTGAGAGAACTTTAATACTTTACGACGCAAAAAATCAACGAGGTGATATACGTTGACGTGTCTCTGTGTGTCTGTCTGTGACATCGTAGCTCCCGAACAGATGAATCCATTTTGTTTTTGTTTTTTATTTGTTTGAAAGTTGTGTTAGTCGAGAGTGTACTAGCCTATGCTTGATGAAAATCGGTACAAGATGGCCGCCGCCACAATATTGACGAATATTTTCTACCACTAGTCCCTAAATATGAGTGTAAAATACTATACTTACACTAAATAAATTTCAAACCTAAGATGACCGCCAACACAAAATGGAGATTTCAGAGGTCTGTAAAAATATATTTATATATTGTGCCGTAGCATAATATAGAACGCTCTCGTACAGCAACATTAGAATGACACATTACGTCAACATAACGTTAAACACGTCACACGTTTTCAGCAAAGAATCTCGTTGTTTGTTCGAGAATAAGGGCCCTGGTTTAATTTTAGAATCCACTAGTTACAGACTGAAACATGGCAAATGAAGAGTCATACATAGAATTGCAGAAGACAAATAGATCGTTCACAATCTTGTTACCCAACTATTTGCGTTGCTCTTGGCGTCTCATTCATATTCAGAGCGGGTTTCGGGGTGGTTTGATCTGGTTTTACTAATTCACTGATATCAGAAGCACGGTAGACTGGCTTTTACTAAATATAAATAAATTTAAAAATGAATAACTTATTTTAAATTTAAATAGCCGCGCTATTTGTAACTTTAGAACAACTTTACCGATTTCATTCATCGTTTTTTAAATGTTTTCTAATACTTCGTAGAAGGTTAATAAATATTTAAAAAAGTAAGAAAATTTAGCGAGGCCGAGCTATGGCACCTTGCGAGTTGTATCTTTTCTTTTACACGAAGATTCAAAAATTGATTTTAATTTCTTAAAGTGACGAATTGTTTCTTCACCCTTTCTTATCAGCATGGACGTGCGTGACGTCACCTACCAGTTCCAATTGAAAATCAGCGCTGGTTGTTTCAGCCAGCATTACGTTGAGTTGGTTCCGGTTTCTAACAGAAAGCAGTAATTAAGTTTCTTAAGTTGTGTGGTACACTGATGTTTTCTGTTATAAATATAATTTATTCTATTCTATTCTAAAATATCCGCCATCTTGCGTAGTTGACAGCTCACGTCATTGTCGTCGCCATTCATCGACTGTTAGGCGCTACGAGGTACGCCAGGTGAAGTTATTAAAACTTGTATACCAAGCTTTGTCAACATTGTTTAAGATGAACAACCTGTACTTGTGTAAGAACCAGATAAAAAAAAAACAAACTGCAAACATAGCAACTGTCAGGCGACATCAATTAATGTACAATTAATATGGTTACTAAAACCTGAAATAAAGACATTTTATTTTTTACTATCAATAATTTGCCAGAAAAGAAGCGAACATCCTTTTAGCCGTTTGGTCAATAAAAATAATATCATTGTAGAAATTTATAAAAACAAGCAAAAATTCATCTCTAATGGCTACTTTCCTCCATGAAACCTACAAAATAAACTTACATCTAAACGTCAAAATAATCTTTGTCATGGACTCTAGAGCCAAATTAAGTTCTGGAGATGCTCAGTAAGATATTTTCAAATTGGCACAACTGTAATTTAAATGCCATGTCCAGTTTATCAGTTGTAACTAGGTCAGTGGTTCTAACTTCATTCTAGTCTATTTTGCTTGCGGTGAAGGATTAGGCTGTTTTGTGTGTATTTCTGTAGTTCAACTGTTTGATTTAAGACTCACGACTTGCGTGGGACTGGCTATGAGATTAATTAAATAAGGCGAAACATATAGTACTGAAATCTATAAATAACGTTCTATAAATATCTACTACTGTGCTTATTTTAGTATGGATCCATGTGTCGAAAAATATTGCGTGTTAAATGTTTACTAATCTAATAATTTAATGCACTCACGTAACCAACGACGGAAAAACGATGGGGTTTTATTAGTTTGGCGTATCTGTGTCTATGTCTTTGGCATCGAGCTTCCGAACGGATGAACCGAGTTTAATGTTGTTTTTGTTGAAAACATGTATTAGTTGGAGTGTTCTTAGCTATATTTGATGAAAGTCGGTCCAAGATGGCCATCGCCACAAAATGAAGGATTACATATTATTTCACAACTACCTTAATATGGGTATCAAATGATAAAAATTCCAAGATGGGAGCTACCACAAAATTACGATGTCGGTTTTCAAAATTTTAATTTTACTTGTAAAGTTTGGAAACGGGTTCTTCAAGATTTTACTAGTAAAGCTTGAAGTTTGTTAATCATTTCCTTGAGTTAAGTTACTTAGAGACAAAACGGCTTTAAAATTTCCCAGCTTGTTATCACTGTTATTTTAAGTTTAAAAGTTTTAAATTATTTTATAGGGTTCCGTACCAAAAGTATTCTTTAAAACAATAAAAAATCAGGTAACAAATCTAACACAAAAATTTATGTTTGTTGCCTAATTTCTCAAAGAAAGTTTTTTTTATTCTGAACAGCTAGGCATTTGACCACAAGTACGTATGACCACGGAAGTCAGCGAACTGTAGCCCTAGATGGAGCATGCCTAGTCTGGAATACACTGGATCTCAATGAAGGCTGCCGGAACACACTGTTAGGTGCTTGGAGACATATTTTACAACTTGAGGGTGGTTGCTAGCCAGGCGAGCGATAGGAAACGTCCTACCACCATGCAGTTGGACTCATTTGTTACATGTTTTTTTTTTGTTTGAGGGGGTATATTTTTCGAGTGTTCCCATGAAATTTTATCAAATTCACAAAAAAAAAAAAGTCCATAAGTTTGATATTTAATCGAAATAAATGAAAATGTTTTTTAAAACCACTTTTTCTTGTTAGATTCAAAACTCTAATTTGTAAGTTGGTAATATTGAAGTCGTTTCAACATTTTTACGCTAAGTAAATAATTATGACGTCATTTAGCGACAACATAACCGCGAGTAATTTTCATTATTTAATAACATTCTGCTAATGGCCACTCCACTTTGTGTTGTAAATTTGTTAACTGCACTTTCGCGTTTACTCTACAGGGTTATCGGTTAGGGGTGTACTAAGCTGACAGGGGGTCACTATACTTATTTTATGGAACAATTTTACTATGGAATTAATTCTAAATTCAAATTTCAATGAAAATGCATCAGTTGCAATTATGTAATAAGGTATGCTTTCTTATCACCCCCCTCCACACCTCACTTTATAATCTCTATGACTCAATATCCGAGTTTCTCAAATTGTTACCCCTAACAGAAGGCATCCTCAAGAGATGTCGACTTTTCTAAAACTCGCTAGAACTTTCGAGATTATTTTTTAAACTAACGCTTTGAAACAAAGCGGAAATACCAGAGAATTAATAAACAGCACCTTATTAATAATAAAAAAATATTGCTAGCAACACTCTTTGTGCTGACCTGAAGGTTCCTAACGACATCATTATCTCTAATAAGCTTGCGTAATATTGTCCTGTTTTACTTAATTGTAGGAGGTTTTCCCTTAGATTAAGAATATTAAGAAGATAAGCCATGATTAGTGATTGAAGAAAACTGGCCAAGCTTTCTTTGATGGAATTATTTTCTTAAAGATTTGTTAGAGGTTATTTCGTTTCTTGATCCAACATAATGAAGGTAGGTTGTGGGTTTTGTAGCTGCCATATTTTGAGATTTACTTAAAAGATGAAACGATAAATATTTTTCTGGTATTTGTAACTGAACATCCCCCAAAACTATAATTTTGTAAAGACTAATGATATAAAATACTACAAAGCACTTTTGAAAAAATACAGTACAAAGTATTTCTTTCTTATCCTATCTTACTTCTTGTAATTTGAACTAAAACATTCGACTAAAATAGAATGTAGAAGAGATGCAGTTTTTTTTTACAATCCAATCGCAAATCTATATTCCAAAGTATATTTATGACAAACAATTTTATTGTGACGCTTGGTCCTCAGTTTTTCAAGTCTAAGGGTAACTGTGAAAATTCTCCACCAAAATGTGAAAATTAACACACACACCGGAAACTGCCACGAGCAGGGAAAACTACTCGTATGATGGGTATTGTTATGTTTGTGTTTATGTCCACCTGTATTATCTGCCGAGGTATTGTCGCAGTAATTATATTATACAGAAATTAGTTTATTAGAGAGTATATTAAAGTTGAAATTAATTATACTTAATTAAATTTATTTTGCATCCAATTCTCAATTTTCTTATTTATTGCCTGATAACCTAAGTGTCTTATCAAAAGTACCAAACTGAAAAGTAGGTAAGCATTAATATCATAAACAGCTTTAACAATGGAACCAACCCGGATTGGAGAATAATCTGCTGATTCATAGAAAAGTATCCGATATTGGTTTTTTCTTAGATTTAATGTAAGTCCCATAGGATAATTTTGACTTTCACTAGTTGATGCATTGTCTTAATTCAGCGTTAAATCCAGTAAACACTTGAACTTAATCTGAACATAAGCTTAATCAAATAAAACTCATCACTTTATTGTCAATTCTAACGACAAGAAAATAAAAGCAGGTCACTAACCTGTCAAGTTTCTATCAACTTTCTATAATAATATCATCGATGTTAAATGTATGAAATATTACTTTTATCAAAGCTAAAAAGTTCAATGGCATTCGAATTAGCTACTTAACTCTAATGCATTTTTGGTTAGTAGAAGATTATGAATTAGATACCTTTCCATCAATAAACCAGCATGTTATTAATATTTGATTAGTTTTCGTCAAATAAACGAATAAAAATGAACGAAGATTCTTAGTAAATTTTTCACTAATATCATATTTAGTTTATCTCGAGATTTGATTAGGACAAAAAACATTATAATGCATTATTGAAAGACCTTTCAGAACTAGCCTTGAAAAATTTAAATGTCGTCGTATTAGTATTTACGAACCCGAGTTTTCTAATTCTGAGCACGCGTCTAGCCCATCTTTCTATGCCACTCATTTCGTACTAATCTTTTTTAGGATTCCGTTAGGGTTAATACTGCAACGAATCCTTGTGAAAATAAGCTAGGATATAATGCCACAGAACTCTATAATATGCATGTCTCAACACGCACTTATCAAATTTATTTTAGAGTACTTGTATAAGTTTCACCATCCTTGTTTAAAGCAGGTCATTTAGCTTTAAATTCCTCCTTCACCATAGCTGTTTTAGCATAGTGTGTTAATTCAGACTTGAAACATTCATCAATTATATAAGCTCGATTGAGGTCATGTGTGTTATTTTAATTATTTCAAAATTACAATTGCATTGCGACTTAATGGTCGTTTTGATATATAAAAGGTGAATCTGTAAAATTGATCACAATGATGCAATGCAATTGTAATTCTGTAACAATCTTAATAACAGACTTTGCCCTAGAACTATTTACAATTATTAAATATACACTGCCATTTTCTATAACATCAAGTTACTATCGTCTTCCAATAAAAAAATAATCTCTCACGCTCGTAACATCTTCCGCAATCACTGTAACAATAGTTTCGAATTCAATACTGACATAAACTTTTCTTGTTCCAGATTTCTCTATCACTAAGTCGGAGCACGTCGCAGAACAGAACAACGGTGATGTGGTTGCAATCAAACAAAAATGGAGCTAAAAACACAAGGAAATCATAGAAAAATGGAACGGAGGTTTAACCTCCTAATCATACTCTACATATCTTTACTAACACAAGTCAAATGCGAAACAACCGAGTCGAATAGAGATAGCACAACCAAAACAGATAAATTAGACTTAGCTAGTAGCCAATGCCATACTTGTTTCACTAGTAATAATGAAGTAGTTAATACAGAAACGTTTGTAGATAATGTCATCGATGTTATATATACTTTAACTGAAAAAGATTCAGTTGTAAATAAAACTATAGATAGATTAGAATTAGAAGTAGAAAATTTACTAGAACGAGCTCTGAGTAGAGATAGATACGAAATTATCGATGGGATTGACATCGAACCGATGAAGAATAAGAAAAGTAAAAACAACGATAAAAAAGATGTTAAAAGCTTAGAAGAAGCGCAAGGAAGAGCGTTGTTTAGTAAATATACGTACGAATACAGAATGTTTCAGAAGGTCAAAGAGTTTGTCAACACACACGTTCTATCGATTGATCTACCTAAGGCGGCTAAAATGATTGGATTCAGATGTAAGTACCTCATAAAATATTATTTATTATTATATTACCTACTCTTGCAAAGTGAATGTGGAAAAAACTTACGACATCCAAGCCAAAAGCTGAAGCTAAAATTAAATTAAAAATATAGAAAGAGATTTTTAAGATTGTTCGGTAAACTAGTTTTTTTTATAAATATAATAATAAAATAATAATAATATAATATTTTTTTAAATTTATTGTCCAAAACCAAATATTAAAAATTTTACAAAGATTTTCGTACATAATATTTTGATTGCGCACGTAGAGGCTGTAAATAACAAACACAATTATTTAACTATTGAAAACTTTGATAAAGTGCTGACATATAAAAAAAAATAAGAAAATAAAGTAAATAATAAATGTTAAGTTAAAATTTTAGTATTATACGCGTAGAATTCAGAAGTACAAATCTTAATAAAAAAAGTAAAAATTGGATTCATACTAAAATATAAAAGAATCCTACAATGGAAGGTAAAAATGTTTTCGTCACCTAATTTAACTCAATATGATTATTACTATGTATGTATATTTACTACGTTTATGTTATTGTCTGTAGGTATTGGAAAACCTTAAATAAAATCATTTTTTTAATTTTCCTGTGAAAAGGAAAGCTCTGAATAATATATAACGACCTATGTACCTTTACTTAGATTAGCTACTCCAATTATAAATTGAAATAAACAGGGTTATCGGATATGAATGTACTAAGCCGAAAGGCGATACTATACTCATTCCAAAGAACAACTTTCAGTGTAGGACTAACCCAGAATTTGACAAAAAAACAGCTGTTACATACAAAAATCCGATAACCCTTTATAAAGTATTAGAATACGAGAAGGCTTTAATAGATTGAATAGTCACTATTCATCGTATTGAATCACTTTTCCAAAGACCAACCCTGATTCCAAGAGAGAGAAACAGCTACTTTAGAAAAAAGCTTATCAACCATTAGCGACATATATATAATGGCAGTTTTGTTATGAATTCAGATCGAAATCTCGAAATAGTATGAAGAAATTGTTAGAAAAGATGTTCGTTATAACAAGTGAAGCGACATATTTTCAGCTTAAATCTTGGAGCTTGGTTGGGAATAAGCTAAATTATATGAATGCGGTATACGGTCCCAGACTACAAGAGTGCAGAACGCCTGTGCTAGGTTTTGTTTTGACATCCCATGGAGGTCATATGTGACCCCATTTTTTAATAGAAATCTTCGGCTAAAAATGATGCACAGGCGTAAACTACACTTAGCATGTCTACTGTTTAGTGTGATTAAGTATCAGACTCCATCATATCTGAGCAGTAACTTAGTATGGTTTTCTGAACGAAATTTTCAAAGTTCCCACAATTGTTCGAAGCAGCTGGCAACAGAACGTCATCACTGTGCCGCTTTTAAAGACTGTTTTCGTTACGCTGCTTCGAAATGTTGGCACAACATTCCACCACCTACAAGGGACCTGCGTTGCTTACAACATTTTAGAAATAAACTCAAACAATTTATATATGCACACCAGAAACGAGAGGGACTGCTAATACAGGAAACCAGTGCAATCTAGTTTAGGTACTAAGATAATCTTGCCTTAGAGATATTATGCTTTAATTATACTGACTTCTAGCTCATAAATTTATGTTGGTACAGTCATATATTTGCTATTTTAATTTATAAGAACTTTTATATTATTATCCTGTGGTTTTATGTAATATTCTTTGAAATTGTTTTTCTTCAGAATTTGTATACTTATTAGGCCTTTAGAATTATTAGATTATTTTCATGTTTGTGTGTACATTTCCCAGCTTATTCGAGCGTGAGGTCACTTCTCGGTCTCAACGGAAGACCAGCGCTGGTTGCTGTATCCCTATAGCAGCTAGCATATTGCTGAGTTGGGTCGAGTTGTGACAAATACACAAATGTATTTGCTGTAATTACTTTCAATGATTTTTATCTTAAATGTTTGTTGTTGTATGTGTTTGTTACAAATAAAAATAATTCATTCATACATTATATTAGTTATTGCTTAACAAAGATGTGGTAGTCTAGAAGAAATATTAGTAGTGGTGAACCACTTGCCTCTTAAACGTGATGGCATAGATTCGATATCTAGCATGCACAAAGGTGCAAGAGTTGTTCACTCATTTGCATTTATCAGAAGTAATTTTATTAGGTTATTGGTTTTCGAAAATGAGTTTCTTTTTAACTACTTGGTTACTTATACTTACTACGGCTTGCGTTTGATATAAATCGACGATGCAGCCTAGGATTTGACACCCTTGCCTTAAAGAAACCGATTCACAAGCGGTTTGATGAGACCGAGATTATATCTATCGGAAAATAGAGTACTCAGCAGCTAATTCCATTACCTAGCAGTTTGTACAGTTAAAGTCGACGAAAAGCGTTTAGTGCGAGTCTAGTAGCCAACCCGCAATTTGACCACCGTGGTGAATTATGGCATACAACCCTCACGTAGGCAAGCACTGAATCCTATAGTACGCACTATAAATTCTAGGCTTTAACACTTTCACAGTCCACCTTACAAAAACAAAATCTAGTCCCTCGAGTCCACTCCAATATTCCATATCTAAAATAGTCATAGTCATCGGATACATGGACTCCACGGTAACCCTGTTTTCGTATCCATGTGGATACCGTGGACTGTGAAAGTGTTAACATTGTCTATTGTTCAATTCACCTTTGGCTTCATATTTTACATATAAATTTATTTAGATTAATTTAGATATATAAATTATTTATTTTATTTCAGCGTTCGGCATCAACAAGTTCCTGCTGCCTCTGTTCATTGGAGGCCAGGTCCTGATAAAATCAGTGTTGCTAGCAATGTTCTTGCCAAGTATATTGGGCAGCTTTGGCAAGATTCTGGGGAAAGGTAAGCATACCTATTACGAAACGAATGACCCTTTACTGCGAATGATCCGCAAGTGCACTAGTACCTAAATACAACAGTATTTAGGATTTACTACCTTAAAAGAAAAAAGAAATCCATAGAGGATCACTGTTTTCTGCCTATCTGTCTGTCTATTACCTTTTTTTTAGATTCACGTTGATGTATGTAGTTAAAATTATATATAATATAAAAAAATCAAAAAAAATGGGTTTAATATATTATTATATAATAAAAAAATATTCTATCCCCACATTTTCTTTTATATTTTACAATTTCACAGGTAAATCAAACTTATGGGGAATTTATTATGCATTAACCTAGACTCACAAAACTCGACACGAATATAGCCGATAAATGCTAGAGAATAAATCTAACAATAATAAAAATGAAGTCAAAAAGCGAATTATTAAAATAACTACAAGTCTGTGTGGAACCCAAAATTAAAAATTAGTTACGAGTTAGTTTTTAATGTTAGAAAGATGTATCACAAAATCACCAAAAACATGCGAAAATAGAAAGAAAATACTTAAAAAGACATTATATCATGTCTCGAAACAGACGGTGCTGGTAAAAAACCAAGAAAAATAGAGAAAATCCGATAACACTATCCCAATAAAGAAACTATTTCAGTTCTTTTTATTATTTTGCATTGTATTAGTTTAATATTTTATCAACGATATTATTATTTACAACAAAGAGAAGCATTACTCACTTTTAATAAATGCTTTCAACCATTTATCAAAAATGAGTAATATGAAAGTAACCTATTCAATAAGTAGGTAAGTAATTACAGCACAAAATTACTTTTTGACCTCAAATTCCACTTAATTAGTACACAGGTCAATAAGCCAAGCACCAAAATTGTTTACGAAGACAAATGGTTATTTTTCTGCTTTCTTCTTATTATTATAGGCGACTAGCTGTGCCCCACGATGTTACTCGCGTAATTGCAGAATAAAAAGTAACCTAGATGTTAATCTACAGCTTAAGCTATTCCCGTATCAAGTTTCATTCAAATCAATTCGGCAGTTTTTGCGTAATAGAGTAACAAACGTTTGTACAAACTTTCGCGTTTATAATATTAGTAGAATATGTAACAGTTACAAAGCCGCCCAAAGACTTGGACATCTTACGATGGTATTCCATGTTGTAAGATCCGATAATTCATTAGTAAAAATATTCGCTTAAAAGTTTAATATTAAGGCAATTAAGGAGACCTTTGGCTAATTGCCCCATTAATAGTAATGCGAGTGACTCGACCAAAATGGGATCACTATATTGGGTTGTCTATATCTATTCAAACACTATTGATTGGTAACTCTACTAAGCCGAATTTAAAAGATATTTCGAAGAACTTTAGCGTTAAGACCAGCATTTTAATGCCCTTAAGTATTATATAAAAATCGGTGAAAAGCGAATTGGACTTGCGCATGAAGACTTCCGTACCAATTATCTATACAACATTGGTTCAAGTTTTTAGTTGTTGTCGTTTTTAATATTGAACTTAAAATTTGTATACAATATTGATAAAAATCATCATCTTCTTGTCCTTATCCCACTACGTGGGGCTCGCACAGCATGTCTTCCTACTCATTACTGCAACTTTTAGAAAAACAAATACAACTGACCGCCTGCCTGACGTCAACCCTCTTTGGGATGCTTTTTAGTGGGGTATTCGCCACAGTTTACAGTAGGTTTTAGTCTGGGAGTCCCGATAAAAGCAGTTGTTATACAAATAATTTACAATTAAAACTTGCAATTTATCGTCACCCAAATGTCGTTTACTCGGAAAAAGTTGTTTTCTAAGTTGCCACAAAGTTTCAAACGTTGTCGTCTTTCAAAAGCTTGTCGTCAGCTTTTAGCTGTTATAAATTCTTAACATCTCTTTTCGTTGGGGTTCTGTGATATATCATCCGAGCTTTTGCCAATTTTGTGGAGTTTGAAACCGAAAAGACGCGCGTTGTTGAATAATATACGCGTAAAAGTTATGCATAAATAATTTTGCATAGTTTGAAAATTTGCAAACTCCGCAAGTTTGCATAATTTGCAAGATCAGTTGAGATTATCTGAAGTATTTGTTACAAAAATCATTCGTTCGTGTATTTTAGTACTCAATCACGTTCTTCATACTATTATATTTTAGCATATTGAAAATATAATAGTAAAATAGCTCTAGTTGGGCTAGAAACTAATGCATAGAAATACTTATACGTATAAAAATACGTTGGGCCAAATAGACACCAGCATTATACAAAATCTAATTGAGTTATTTTCTGGCAATAGATGTCTACTACTAAAGGCATTTTGGTATTTTGATATTTACCCAGCATTTGCATTAGTTTTAGGATTTTTGTAACTATTGAGCCACAATAATCCATCCTATGACAACACAATTTTATTTGGAAAGTGATACAGTCATCCTTGCTATTGTACCGCATTAATTATAATCTTGCTTACTAATAGACGAGAATGCCAAAGATAATTATGGGATTTATTTTCTAAACGAATGTTGCAAGCAGTAACAATATGTGACTTGATTAGGAAAATAATTTACTACGATTATTAAGTGTTACGTTATTATTAATAGTATGATTCATGAACCTGGTTGGGAATCCACCAAGACAGGCAGTCCTAAAAGTTGAAGATTTACTCTTTTTGCACTCTGACCTTGAACAAACCCAGAATGTAATTCGTAGCAAATAGCAGATCGCTCCTAAACTGGACTATACTCACAAAGAACGTTCTGTAATAACAAGACTTCTATTCTAATTTCCAGGCATATCCCAGCTGTCAGCCAGTTCAAGCCAAGCCAGCTACCCACCGATGAACAACGGAGAAGACCAGACAGCATATAACAACGAGAACAAGGACACTGTAGGCTATGAAACGAACCCAGCTGGTGCTTATGCTTACCCTGATGCTTACAACGACGCAGGGGATGCTAACGACTTAGGGAATGTCGATATGTCCCGGTAAGTTAGACTAACATTATATTAAAACAATTGGAAAAAACTTAAGGGGTCAAGAACCCCTTTCATCGAAATCTATTATTATATCGTGATTTTTCGTACTATATGTAGGCAATTGTAATTTTAACGATATGTAACGTTTCCATCATACTAGAATGTTTATAATTAACATTAGTTCATCATTTTTTATACTTATTTTTGTAAGTGTTAAACCTCTCTAAGGTATTTTTACAACTATAAGAAAGTAAACGAACATATTACGACGTTCATTTTGTAGAGGTATTAATTTTTTACACGAATAGCTTGAAGGAATTTCAAATCTTTATTTATAGTACAGTTCTTTAATTATGCCTTTCGTTATAGTTTTGTTTGCTTTCTTTCATGTAAGTTTGACAGTTTTAATAAACGTGCCTTTAACTTTCCAAGACTAATTTTAGTGGTGTACGAGCGAAAACTGCAAAATAAACTCACCTACCTTCAAACACCTTCCAAACATAAATCACTCCAATTTCCTCACTGAGTCATATTATTACATTATCTAGGCAAGAAACAAAAAAGGCACACGAAGATAATCTAGTAATATACCGTAATTTACGATAATATTGGCCAATTTGCATTTGGGCCAATAAAATAATAAAAGCGGTTTCCTCAGGAAATAGGATGAAAGACGGTGAGGCATAAATTTGATAACCAGCTTTGGTGTTTTTGAGGGTCGAAGGTTTTTCTATTAGATTTTGTGGATTAGTTGCTAAATTGGATTTTATGTGCGTATAGAAAGCGAGAGAAGTAGGTATTTTACTCCGGTACAACATAATAAGGACCAAATGTTTTATTGGCACGTTATAGCTATGTATAGCCAAGTAAATCAGTGGTATCCCCACAAGCGAAATGGCGAGAGTTCAATTCCAAGTTCAGGCATGCACCTCTGAGTTTTTCATTTATGTGCGTATTAGAATTAATTACAAAAAGAAATAAAGGAAAACATCGTGATAAAACCTATTTGTCGGAGAAGGTTTTAATAGTTTTCGAAGATAAGTGAAGTCCCCGACCCGCAATTTCGCTATTAGTAAATAATGGCCTACACCCCTTAATAGGGGAGACCCGAGCTCAGAAGAGGGACTTTATATGTTGATGCGTAAATGGCGGACACATACACTTATGCACACTTAGGACAAAATAAGTTACAAAAAAGTTACTCCTTTGATTACATTTACCTAAGTTATGCTTAGTAAAATTAGATTAGGCATCAAAATCGAGGCATCAATTTTGAATTCACAAGTCTGTCTGGTCGATGGCGAAAAAAATCAATGCACCTTACCCACTAAATTAATTAATTTACCTTCAAAATCTCGACTCTCTTGGATTGATCAGCTACAAATTATTTTTTCTTATCAGTAACGAAGACAAAAAAATAAATTATGAGCCAAAACAATCAATGTAATTGCCGATGAAAAACTTGAGCGGTTTCTGACCTTATTCCAAAAATGGACTGGGGTTTTTGGAATAACGGCCTAAAACGGCTGAAGTTATTAGCTCAATTCTTTCCAGATTGGATATCCTAGTATTCAATTGTGTTTATGTTTTAACCCCAGATTGGATGAACCAATTTTGATTTTGTTTAAAAAGTTAGTTACATTAGTTAGGAGTGTGGCTGTTTGATGGTAATCGGTCCAAGATGGCTGATGCCACAAAATGGTGAATTATAAATTACTCCCTCAATAAGGATAAAAAAATTAAAGGATTTGATTAGTAGAAGTAAATTAAAGGATTGTCGATCGATTGGCTGACCTTTTTTGACGCACGGGACACTGCAACTCGACCTTTTTACTATTTCTAAATGTTTGTCTACTTTAAGTAATTAGTTGTAGTAGTAGTGTCTTGTGTGTACAAAACAAATGAGTTCTTTCTTTCTTTCTAGTAGACTACTTTATGATAAATGTCGAATTCAAGATGGCCACCAGACAACGGCGATGTCGGGGTTTTTTTAAATATCAAAAACTTCTTGTTCCAGATTTGGTATCCCTGGCCAGCATATGCCGTCAAAGAACAGTTACTATCAGAACCAGATGCAGCCGACAAACAACTATAAAGTAAGTGCTACGTTTGATCAAATTCACAAAGAAAAGTGGCTTCTGACGTTCGTGTCAAAGAGCCTTGAGATTGGAGAAGAAACTATTTCGGGGCGTTAAGGATACTCTCCGATCTTGCGTCGAGCAATTTCTTACATGTAGTTTGTCTTTATAGAGAGTCAAAAAGAGAAAGGTGGTTAATACTTTTACCATAGCGAATTTTTTTTTTACTTTTGGTAATATCGGAATTCAGCGTTTACAAAGATTTTAAGAATTCCAGAAGAAGGGACAAATAAAAAACGACTTAAATTATGTTTTTCTGACACAAATCCAGGTATGGAAACTCTTCTTTTAAATTCCACAATTTTCTACATATATATAAAATCACGTCCATGCCATCTATATATGTAAAAGAGTAACTCCGGACTGACTGACTGATATTTACTAGAATTCAGCGAAGAGAAATCAGCCTGAACTAGAAGCATTAAATTTGGAGGATGTATTAAAAATGAGGTGTAGCAATGTAATAAGAAAGGATTTTTAATTCTAAGGTTCAGATTAACAAAGTTTAAATCTTTTTTATATACCATATTATTTCGCGTATAATGCTATGTGTCACAAAACAGCTAGTAAGTCATAAATTTTGACCTATAATTTTGTAGAATGATAAGCGACCGGTTATCGGATTGGTACCTTACGGACGGTGAAGTCCTTATGAAAGGAGGTTGGAAATTGGCAAAAGATTGTCGTAATAGCCAGTTTATTGGGTTCTTAGGAAAAGGTTATTCGTCAAAATATCTTTTCTACAACGAATATGTGCTAGATAAGTATCGCCCGAAATGGCGAAATAAAAAACAGACACAAGTAGGTACAAAAAGTTTGGTGACCTTGAAATATATAGAGCTTTGGTTTTGAAGAAGAAAGTGTTGAAACGGTTGTAATTTTTTTTTAACTTATAGCATATAATAATTTCGTTTGTCACCGTTTAACCCTAGTGAAGACCCATAGTGAAGACCCGTGCAGCAGTGGCACGCTATGGGTTGATACGATACTATACTGCTGGGCACGCTGCTCTGGTGGTGGGTTAGAGCTTTTCGATTATCTGTAGATCTTAAATAATGTATAGATAATCTTTCTGCTATTGTTTTTTTTTTGTTGTTAAAGTTAGTCATTTTGTTTATGTTCATAAATTTAAAAAAAAAACTATATTTCCAGGTTTTCCAGAAGATTCCAGCATCATCCATGATCCTGAGCAATTACGATCCCTTCTACTCACCATTATTGTCTCGGCTTGACGGAATCTTTGCAAGACTAGGTGAGTTTACCATATTGTATACTAGCTGCTATAATAATTACCACAAGCTTAAACGGTGAAGGAAAACATCCTCAGGAAGCTTGCTCGTCGGATTAGGTTTATAACTTTCGAAGATAAGTGTGGCCTACACCTCCTTCATAAGGGAGACCCGAGCACAGCAGTGGAACGTTATGTATTGAAACGTATACTAGCTTCGCCCTGAGGATTTACTCGAGTGAATACAGGACAAAAGGTAACTTATGTGCTAATCTAGGCTCTAAGCTATTTTCGTACCAAATTTCATCAAAATCAGTACAGCATTTTTGTGTGAAAGAGCAACAAACAAATATCCATACATTCTTACAATCAATCGCGTTTTTTTAAATATAAGTAGGAAGTAGGATTGGTAGGATTGGTAGGATTTTTTATAACGTAGATTTTGAACATACTTAAGTAGGTTTCTAAAATTAGCATTAATGCTTCATTCCTGCAGATTTTCCAAGATACGCTTTCTGAGCAAGTAAACCCAGAAATCTTTTGTACCTAAGGGTGATGACATCGGTAACATTAGATTGAATACAATTTGCAATAAAGATTAATTAAATAAAGCAGCGAAAAAATGCTATTTAACGATGAAATAAAGTCTATAACTTACGTTGGGCCAGGGCGGTGAGACTAGGACCTAGATTCTGTAGACCTTGAGGAATATACTCGTACCTATAGGTTCTGTTTTGTTATCTATCTACGGGTCATACGTACCCGTAAACATTAGGGGTACGTATGACCCGTATATAAATTTTTATCTTAGCAGTTAAATACGTCACGCAAATGATCTTAAGAAAATGAGAACTATAAAAGACTTTCTGTCTTTAGGTTTAGCCCCATCCGAGAACGCGATAGACGAAGGTCCTCAAATTGGTGGACAGAGCGTCCACGATGTCAAGCTGGAGTCTTGCAGAGAACAGCTCATATGTCTGATGTACGCGAGTCCGGCCAAATACGCACCCTACAGCAATCTGATATCTGCGCAGCTAAGCAGGTTCGTATTTCTGTTTCACTGGAGAATTGAAAATGGAAGGGCAAAAAAAATTTTAAAAAAATTAACTCTTGCTTACTTTTATCATTATTTATCGCTTTTATTAGCTTTTTTAACTGCCGTGACCATGCGCGATGTTTTTGAATTGTTTACAACCAGCAACAACGGTTTTTTCCCGCGTTGGCAAAAAATGGCGTCCCTGTCTGTGTATATGTCACCGTAAAATTGTAAATACCGTTAGATTGTAATTTATCTCGCGAGATTGTAAACTGTCGAAAGATTGTGAACCGCAACGTACTGCTTACAATTTAACGTGTTATTATTCGGTAGATTGTAATATTTCGAAGTGAAACCGTCAAATTACAATCTTACAATTGTCAAATTGTCAACTGTCCGAAGGCTGTCCCTGATTGGTCTGCTTTATAGTAGACCGTTCTGTGTCTATAGAGTTAGAAATGAAACACGGGCATCAATCAAATAAATTTTTTTTCACTTATTGTTGCACGAGCTATGGCACCTGGAGTTATAAAGAAAATTGGCTTTCTTGCAATTACACTTCTTTGGAACGCATTTTCCATTTTTTTTTCTGCAGTTAAATTGTTTAATTTCTTGCCCGCCAAATGATGAAGACATTGATGCAACAGTGCTTAACGGTAATGTAACCTGAAATAAAATTGAGGTAAATCTCAATGCTCCGGTTTGAAGTGCCAAACCAGCAAATATAAAATATATTGCTAAAATGTATTTTACGTTAACATTAAAAAGTAAATTAATACTGACCTCTGGAATGTCACGTAGTTGTTCTGCGCATTTGAACAGGAAATAACAGCATTTCGAGACATACAATCTTTGATTATGCCAAAGGCAGTGCCAACTTGATGTAATTCGTTCTTTTTCATGAAAACTTTTCCTATCAGGTTTTTACTGTCTCCTGTCAACTTTTGGGACTTCAACTAATACGGTTGAATCAGTACATATCTTCAAATTTCTTAGACGATGTGGATATCATTATATCTGCCGCTCTTTTTAAATTTATGTGCGATTGTGTTCTTTCTTGTATGATTTTACGTCCATTCGCACATTGATACCCGTGTTTCGTTCCTAACACTATGGACACAGAACGGTCTACTATAAAGCCGACCAATCAGGGACAGCTTTCGGCCAGTTGACAATTTGACTATTGTAAGATTGTAATTTGACGGTTTCACTTCGATAGATTACAATCTACCGAATATACAGTACGTAGAGGTTCACAATCTTTCGACAGTTTACAATCTCGCGAGATAGATTATAATCTAACGATAGATTATAATTATGTCACCGTAAAATTGTAAATATATCAAAACTAGTGATTCTGTATAATACTGGTGGATTATAAACCTTTAATGTCTAGTTTATGTGTACACGTGTGGGCAAGTGAAACAAAGACGGAATAACGGGTTTTCATGTTCGCGGGAAATCTCCATAAAAACCCTGGTAAAGTCTCCAATGCTTTACGAGGGGTACATAATGTGACTTTATATTCACCACGATGACTCATTACTTGAAATTTGACTTGACTTGATTGATTAACAACTTAAAAATTGTTTAACTTGACGCTGGCAAATTGTATTTACTAATCGTATGGTGCCATATATCAAAATAAGAAAAAAAACAGCAACAACCTGTACTGGGATCGGCGTGTAACAAAATACTTTTCTGTCTGACTGTTTCCCTATATATACCACATATTGAAATACCTATTTAATTTATTGTTTATTGTACTTTTAATTTTGTTACATACTAAAAACAGCAATATGCAATTAACTTCCAGAGAACTGAACGAGCTCCGTCGCCCTGTCTCTGATAATCCTGAGATCTTACGTTTCTTCCGCTACATGCGCGCGGCTCGTCGCGGTCAGGAAGGCACCGACTGTATGCGTGCGTTCCCGACGTGCGCGACCAACGCTGCGCCCGCGCATACAATGATCGCCGCCTATCACGATATTAACAAACTTGTCACCGCCAGGAAACTTGGGAAAACATAGGTAAACAAACCTCAGGCGAAGAATTTCTCTATTGAAATAGATCCTCGTTTAAATGTAAAATTAGGCTAGGAGGATTATAAAACAAAGTATAGCTTGTATTGAAAAACAAATCTGACGAGAGAATAATAGATCCACTAAACGATTTAGCTCTATTAATATACGTGAACAAATGTTTTTTCGTATAAAAGAGTAATTATTATTTAAATATTTAATATTTGCTGGATCTACAATCGAGTTAATGCAGAAAATGCTTTGCGTCAACTTTTATCATGCAATCTGTCTAGTTCATGGAGCTCCCTAGCGGCTTTTCCGATAGCTATACTTAAAGTGCATCTTTTCAAGTCGCGAGTCGTAACCGATTTCTTCTAGGATCGTCGTTTTACATGTTGCAAGATGCCGTCGAATGCAAGCCTGTTAACTACTAAAAAAGGAACACAACATAAAAATACATTTAAGAATAAATACAATTTAAAAAAACTGTTACAAAAGGCAGTGTTATCACTAAAATGAGATCTTTTCCAGACAAAGTTCATTATTAGTCAATCAATTAATCTTAATTTTATTTTCAACTGCACATAACTATATTAAAGAACACTCTCAGCCGAAGGTTTTCAATGCAAGTTGATTAGTCTGTTCTATTTCCGTTGGTAAAACCAAGTTTTCCATTCCAATTCAATTTGTTTCTATCGGGGTCGTGCTGAGATGATGGATCTAGGGACGTCTAGCTTAAAATAAACATGAATAATATTGCTTCGGATTATCGGAAAGATAGGTTTTTTACCCAAACATGTATAATTATAATAATCGTAGTTTAGTTTATAACACATTCAAAAACTAGTTTAGGTGGTTAATACGCAAGGTTTATATAAAAACTAAAGCCTACAGAGAAACCTTTACATGGAAGTTACGATGATTCGAAATACCTTATATAGAACTAAAAAAAATTAATTCCATATTTATTTTACAGGGAAGACATTTGGCTAAACAAGATCACCAACTCCGAGAAGCATAAGAAATTTATTTATGTTAATGCCCATATTTTATAAATCAATTAATTAACCAATCTTTCATATTTTGACGAAAAAATAAGACTTATTTAAAAATAAAATCTATAATTTATCTTTTATGTGAAGAAAGTACCTTATACATCGTTATAGATAGGTATAATGTGAAGATAGAATATTGAAAGAGCTAGTAATTCATCAACTCGTACGGCCCATTAAGGACGACTTACAGAAAATCAAAATAATTAATTTGATCAACTTCATAATCAACTAGCTACTCTTTTTTCCAGCGTGGGCAGAGAATGACATCATTTTGAACTACCTTTCTGGGACATAATTTGAAATTCGAATTCGAATACCAATACTAGTGCTAGCTCTAGCTGTTGTGCTGGTTATGGCCCCGGGAATGCTGGTTATGGCTCCAGAAATGCTAATTTTGGCTCTAACTTTCCTGGTAATGGTGGAAGCCGTAATTGGAAAAATGTATAAACGATGAATATCATGTACTTGTATTATGATTAATTTTAATTTCTTGATATTGTTATCATAAAATATGTTCTGTTACTGTTTGTGTGTATGTGTGTTTCTTATTTATTGGTCTGAAATTTGAATGTAATTTATTTGAATGATTGTGTAATTATTTACTCTGTTGTGTTAATTATTCGTAATAATTTTTAAAAAAATACTTATTAATGCTCTTACTCGCGCGAATTGTAAAAATATACAAGTTATTATATACTCAGAACACTACAGGCCGATTTAAACTTAATGGCGGCTGTGAAGTTAGGCACGAAAGGCTGCGCAGTATCGAAAACACGGTATGCGCCTCGGGCGTTAGAGAGACGTGACGCGGGAGCACACCGCCACTAGCCTCCTTCTTCCCGCGGGCCCCTATCGGTATTGTGCCTTAGTGTGCGTATTGTGTCGATACGCTGCACACATGCGCGAGCTTTAGCTGAAGTACAGGTGAAATCATTATCGTTGCAAGTTATTTGTTAAAGTTTAATTGTTTTTTGTTACAAGTTTTGGTTATTTTTTTGGTAGCTCGGATTCTTCCAATGAAACTGTATTGACGAGCCGAGAAGTTAGCATTGAAGGTGAAAAACTATTCCTTTAAATATATATTAATATTTTTTATTAATTTTTACTCATATACCCGGTACATGGTGCGATCGGTGAATTCCGACTATTATTATTTCGGATAGGTATTTATTTTAATACTAAAGATTGTTTATAAAAAAAACGCTATTTTTAGAAGTATTGTATTAGTTTTAACCTAATTTAGTAGACATATAAGTTTACACCATCCTATCTGAATATTCACTACATGTATGTTATGTCCTAGTATGAATTCACTCATAACTATTTTTGATCTGAATGTACAAACGCAGTCTCGCTTGTGGCGCACTGCACAGCCGCCATTAAGTTTCAATCGGCCTATACCTATCTTTTTGAATGTAACGTTTCAACCTTTTTAGTCAAAAAAATTATTTTATTGTATCGCGCAAGCAAGACCAAAAAAATAATGTAAAAAGTTTAATATCAAAATAATAATGTAATATTATTTATATCAAAGTTTTGAGTTAAAATTATATAAAGTAAGTAGTGAGAGGCTGACTAGCCGAGAGGGGGTCACTATAATATATTTATTACAATGAACCACTTTCACTTGGGATCAACCTATGAAATGCGAGGAAAAGTAGTAAGTAACGTAAAATAACTTCATTGGTCATCGAGAAAATAAATAGAAATGCTTTATCATATTCCAAGTTGATCCAAATCCATATAAAAGTTGTTCGTCATGATGAGTAGAATGACCCCGTCTCGGTTAATTACACTCTTTACAATAATTCTATATATAGAGTTACTGGTAATCAATTAGCATCCTCTTAAGGGTGATTAAGGACTTGTGAAAATCGTAATACAGAAAAATCTATCGGTGTAGCGTAGTCGGTAAACTCGGTGCTGATGCCGTGAGCAAAAAGATCCCAAGTACAGGTCTAAATCACTCATGTGCATATTGTAGTTAATCACCATTTCCTTAAACGGTGCAGTAAAAGCATCGAGGAGACCTGCTGGTCGGAGAGGGTTAATAGTTTTCGAAGTTAAGTGAAGTTTTAATTTGGCCAGCGTGGTGGACTATAGTCTACATCCCTTTCATTGGGAAGACCCGCGCAATAACTTTAGCATAAGAACTTTTAAAAACTCTCAAACTAAAACGAAGCTGAATAATTTGAATTACACAGAAAAAAATCATTAACGCGCGAATATACATACATACGTATAGATTTTTTGTAGAAGAAGATACGAGGATGCTTCTTGATAAGCATTGACCCAGTAGAACTATATCTTAATATAAAAATAATATGTATTTCGACTATACAATTGAAAAATCACCACTAAATAAAACTTATTAAATAGTA
Organism: Ligdia adustata; assembly: GCA_947049295.1. Taxonomy (NCBI): domain Eukaryota; kingdom Metazoa; phylum Arthropoda; class Insecta; order Lepidoptera; family Geometridae; genus Ligdia; species Ligdia adustata. Next base: position 3,044,123 of record OX346236.1, on the reverse strand, counting down.
TTAAGAATACCGTATTGTGAATTACATAGTTGCAGTCACTTTTATGTTATTTAAAAAAATTAAATAGGTATTTATGATTGTGTATACTTTATTAGAATACGACATTGTATTTTGTGTTCAGTCACGTAAAAATTATATTCTAGATTGACGAAATAAAGTTGTAGATTTTAAAATGCTTACCGTTTTTTATCATTTGATATATTTTTAAATCATATAAGTTGGAATATCCTGTTAGGCACGGGTACCGTATTAAGAGGGTGAAAGTCAGCCCAGTTTCCTAGCTATCATAACATTTCTTTTATGTTATATTGTCATCGACGTCATTATTAAAGTTCGTAATAACAATGAAATATAATCTTCTAAATGTATCTGCAGTGCAAGTACGGTTCTATGAAACAATAACTTTTCGATAAAACCGGTATGTCTTAATGTTTTTTGCAAGTACAGATCCTAGCATCGTTATTTGATTGACGTCGATAGCATTCGGTAAAACCGGCAGTTCCACATATCCCTAAAAAAAGAGAGGGCAATTATGTGAGTCGTGATTACGTGGTACAAAATGCACAAATGCAACTGATCACAGGAGAGATCACTGTTGGACATAATATGTTAGATATGTTAAGATCAAATATAGGTAATATTATATTGAGACTAATTATTAAATACAAAACCTATGCAATAAAACAAACCTAATTAGTATTTACTTTTATTTTATTTTAATTTTTCTTCTATTTGTACTTAATCATAGTAGAAATACGTGAAAGTAAAATATCCACATTTCCTCCCTAGTAGTAACAGGTGGAAAAAAAATCATTTTTCTCTTCGAGTAGGGATACATCAGTATGTATACCGGTGTGAAGTTGGCAGCCAAACTCAGCGGCCATATAATGCGACCAAATTAAGGAGGAAATTTTGTGAAGTTAGTGGCCAACAATATTCTAGTCTACTGGGATACTAAGCTTCTTCTTGTTATAGCTAATCAGGCTTAAACAAGTCTAATACTGCTCTACAAAACAAGGAGTAACGAAATACCGTGAAAATAAAAAAAAATTTTTTTCAATCAATTTGAAAAAAAAAACAGTTGTACCATGGACGGCTGTTTTGGACTAACTCCGTATGTCAAAAGAAAGCTATATATATACCGGTGAAATTTCAACGCGGCAGTCGTACTGTAAGTAGTAGAAAAAAAATATTATTTTCTACCATTTTCAAATTTGAAAAAAATAACAAATGTACCTTGGACGGCTGTTTTGGAATAACGCGGTATGTCAAAAGAAAGCTTTTATTTCATGCTATATATTTGTGAAATTTCAACGCGGCAGTCGTACTGTAAGTAGTAGAAAAAAAAAATATTCTTTTCTACCATTTTCAAATTTGAAAAAAAAAAACAAATGTAATTTGGACGGCTGTTTTGGACTAACGCGGTATGTCAAAAAAAAGCTTGTATTTCATGCTATATACTTGTGAAATTTCAACGTGGCAATCGTACTGTAAGTAGTAGAAAAAAAAATATTCTTTTCTACCATTTTCAAATTTGAAAAAATAAAACAAATGTACCTTGGACGGCTGTTTTGGACTAACTCCGTATGTCAAAAAAAAGCTTGTATCAAATTTGAAAAAAAAAAACAAATGTACCTTGGACGGCTGTTTTGGACTAACGCGGTATGTCAAAAGAAAGCTTGTATTTCATGCTATAAACCTCTGAAATTTCAACGCGGCAGTCGTACTGTAAGTAATAAAAAAAAATATTCTTTTCTACCATTTTCAAATTTGAAAAAAAAAACAAATGTACCTTGGACGGCTGTTTTGGACTAACTCCGTATGTCAAAAGAAAGCTTGTATTTCATGCTATATACTTGTGAAATTTCAACGCGGCAGTCGTACTGTAAAAAGTAGAAAAAAATATTCTTTTCTACCATTTTCAATATTGAAAAAAAAACAAATGTACCTTGGACGGCTGTTTTGGACTAACGCGGTATGTCAAAAGAAAGCTTGTATTTCATGCTATATACTTGTGAAATTTCAACGCGGCAGTCGTACTGTAAGTAGTAGAAAAAAAAATTCTTTTCTACCATTTTCAAATTTGAAAAAAAAAAACAAATGTACCTTGGACGGCTGTTTTGGAATAACGCGGTATGTCAAAAGAAAGCTTGTATTTCATGCTATATACTTGTGAAATTTCAACGCGGCAGTCGTACTGTAAGTAGTAGAAAAAAAAATTCTTTTCTACCATTTTCAAATTTGAAAAAAAAAAACAAATGTACCTTGGACGGCTGTTTTGGAATAACGCGGTATGTCAAAAGAAAGCTTGTATTTCATGCTATATACTTGTGAAATTTCAACGCGGCAGTCATACTGTAAGTAGTAGAAAAAAAATATTCTTTTCTACCATTTTCAAATTTGAAAAAAAAACAAATGTACCTTGGACGGCTGTTTTGGAATAACGCGGTATGTCAAAAAAAAGCTTGTATCAAATTTGAAAAAAAAAAACAAATGTACCTTGGACGGCTGTTTTGGACTAACGCGGTATGTCAAAAGAAAGCTTGTATTTCATGCTATAAACCTCTGAAATTTCAACGCGGCAGTCGTACTGTAAGTAATAAAAAAAAATATTCTTTTCTACCATTTTCAAATTTGAAAAAAAAAACAAATGTACCTTGGACGGCTGTTTTGGACTAACTCCGTATGTCAAAAGAAAGCTTGTATTTCATGCTATATACTTGTGAAATTTCAACGCGGCAGTCGTACTGTAAAAAGTAGAAAAAAATATTCTTTTCTACCATTTTCAACATTGAAAAAAAAACAAATGTACCTTGGACGGCTGTTTTGGACTAACGCGGTATGTCAAAAGAAAGCTTGTATTTCATGCTATATACTTGTGAAATTTCAACGCGGCAGTCGTACTGTAAGTAGTAGAAAAAAAATTCTTTTCTACCATTTTCAAATTTGAAAAAAAAAAACAAATGTACCTTGGACGGCTGTTTTGGAATAACGCGGTATGTCAAAAGAAAGCTTGTATTTCATGCTATATACTTGTGAAATTTCAACGCGGCAGTCGTACTGTAAGTAGTAGAAAAAAAAAATTCTTTTCTACCATTTTCAAATTTGAAAAAAAAAAAACAAATGTACCTTGGACGGCTGTTTTGGACTAACTCCGTATGTCAAAAAAAGCTTGTATTTCATGCTATATACCTGTGAAATTTCAACGCGGCAGTCGTACTGTAAGTAGTAGAAAAAAAAAATTCTTTTCTACCATTTTCTAATTAAAAAAAAACACAAATGTACCTTGGACGGCTGTTTTGGACTGACTCCGTTTGTCAAAAGAAAGCTTGTATTTCATGCTATATACTTGTGAAATTTCAACGCGGCAGTCGTACTGTAAGTAGTAGAAAAAAAATATTCTTTTCTACCATTTTCAAATTTGAAAAAAAAACAAATGTACCTTGGACGGCTGTTTTGGAATAACGCGGTATGTCAAAAAAAAGCTTGTATCAAATTTGAAAAAAAAAAACAAATGTACCTTGGACGGCTGTTATGGAATAACGCGGTATGTCAAAAAAAAGCTTGTATTTCATGCTATATACTTGTGAAATTTCAACGCGGCAGTCGTACTGTAAGTAGTAGAAAAAAAAAATTCTTTTCTACCATTTTCAAATTTGAAAAAAAAACAAATGTACCTTGGACGGCTGTTTTGGACTAACGCGGTATGTCAAAAGAAAGCTTGTATTTCATGCTATATACCTGTGAAATTTCAACGCGGCAGTCGTACTGTAAGTAATAAAAAAAAATATTCTTTTCTACCATTTTCAAATTTGAAAAAAAAAACAAATGTACCTTGGACGGCTGTTTTGGACTAACTCCGTATGTCAAAAGAAAGCTTGTATTTCATGCTATATACTTGTGAAATTTCAACGCGGCAGTCGTACTGTAAAAAGTAGAAAAAAATATTCTTTTCTACCATTTTCAATATTGAAAAAAAAACAAATGTACCTTGGACGGCTGTTTTGGACTAACGCGGTATGTCAAAAGAAAGCTTGTATTTCATGCTAAATACTTGTGAAATTTCAACGCGGCAGTCGTACTGTAAGTAGTAGAAAAAAAAATTCTTTTCTACCATTTTCAAATTTGAAAAAAAAAAACAAATGTACCTTGGACGGCTGTTTTGGAATAACGCGGTATGTCAAAAGAAAGCTTGTATTTCATGCTATATACTTGTGAAATTTCAACGCGGCAGTCGTACTGTAAGTAGTAGAAAAAAAAAAATCTTTTCTACCATTTTCAAATTAGAAAAAAAAAAAACAAATGTACCTTGGACGGCTGTTTTGGACTAACTCCGTATGTCAAAAGAAAGCTTGTATTTCATGCTATATATTTGTGAAATTTCAACGCGGCAGTCGTACTGTAAGTAGTAGAAAAAAAAAATTCTTTTCTACCATTTTCAAATTAAAAAAAAACACAAATGTACCTTGGACGGCTGTTTTGGACTGACTCCGTTTGTCAAAAGAAAGCTTGTATTTCATGCTATATACTTGTGAAATTTCAACGCGGCAGTCGTACTGTAAGTAGTAGAAAAAAAATATTCTTTTCTACCATTTTCAAATTCAAAAAAAACACAAATGTACCTTGGACGGCTGTTATGGAATAACGCGGTATGTCAAAAAAAAAGCTTGTATTTCATGCTATATACTTGTGAAATTTCAACGCGGCAGTCATACTGTAAGTAGTAGAAAAAAAATATTCTTTTCTACCATTTTCAAATTTGAAAAAAAAACAAATGTACCTTGGACGGCTGTTTTGGAATAACGCGGTATGTCAAAAAAAAGCTTGTATTTCATGCTATATACTTGTGAAATTTCAACGAGGCAGTCGTACTGTAAGTAGTAGAAAAAAAAAATTCTTTTCTACCATTTTCAATATTGAAAAAAAAACAAATGTACCTTGGACGGCTGTTTTGGACTAACGCGGTATGTCAAAAGAAAGCTTGTATTTCATGCTATAAACCTCTGAAATTTCAACGCGGCAGTCGTACTGTAAGTAGTAGAAAAAAAATATTCTTTTCTACAATTTTAAATTTGAAAAAAAAAAACAAATGTACCTTGGACGGCTGTTTTGGACTAACGCGGTATGTCAAAAGAAAGCTTGTATTTCATGCTATATACCTGTGAAATTTCAACGCGGCAGTCGTACTGTAAGTAGTAGAAAAAAATATATTCTTTTCTACCATTTTCAAATTTGAAAAAAAAAAACAAATGTACCTTGGACGGCTGTTTTGGACTAACGCGGTATGTCAAAAAAAAGCTTGTATTTCATGCTATATACCTGTGAAATTTCAACGCAGCAGTCGTACTGTAAGTAGTAGAAAAAAAAATATTCTTTTCTACCATTTTCAAATTTGAAAAAAAAAAACAAATGTACCTTGGACGGCTGTTTTGGACTAACGCGGTATGTCAAAAGAAAGCTTGTATTTCATGCTATAAACCTCTGAAATTTCAACGCGGCAGTCGTACTGTAAGTAGTAGAAAAAAAATATTCTTTTCTACCATTTTCAAATTTGAAAAAAAAAACATATGTACCTTGGACGGCTGTTTTGGACTAACTCCGTATGTCAAAAGAAAGCTTGTATTTCATGCTATATACTTGTTAAATTTCAACGCGGCAGTCGTACTGTAAGTAGTAGAAAAAAAATATTCTTTTCTACCATTTTCAAATTAAAAAAAAACACAAATGTACCTTGGACGGCTGTTATGGAATAACGCGGTATGTCAAAAAAAAGTTTGTATTTCATGCTATATACTTGTGAAATTTCAACGCGGCAGTCATACTGTAAGTAGTAGAAAAAAAATATTCTTTTCTACCATTTTCAAGTTTGAAAAAAAAAAACAAATGTACCTTGGACGGCTGTTTTGGAATAACGCGGTATGTCAAAAGAAAGCTTGTATTTCATGCTATATACCTGTGAAATTTCAACGCGGCAGTCGTACTGTAAGTAGTAGAAAAAAAAATATTCTTTTCTACCATTATCAAATTAGAAAAAAAAAGACAAATGTACCTTGGACGGCTGTTTTGGACTAACGCGGTATGTCAAAAAAAAGTTTGTATTTCATGCTATATACTTGTGAAATGTCAACGCGGCAATCGTACTGTAAGTAGTAGAAAAAAAATATTCTTTTCTACTATTTTCAAATTAGAAAAAAATAACAAATGTACCTTGGACGGCTGTTTTGGAATAACGCGGTATGTCAAAAGAAAGCTTGTATTTCATGCTATATACTTGTGAAATTTCAACGCGGCAGTCGTACTGTAAGTAGTAGAAAAAAATTATTCTTTTCTACCATTTTCAAATTAGAAAAAAAAAGACAAATGTACCTTGGACGGCTGTTTTGGACTAACGCGGTATGTCAAAAAAAAGTTTGTATTTCATGCTATATACTTGTGAAATTTCAACGCGGCAGTCGTACTGTAAGTAGTAGAAAAAAAATATTCTTTTCTACCATTTTCAAATTAGAAAAAAAATAACTTTACTCTTTCAAAAAGTTCGCGTACATCTGGCAATTGACATCATGCATTCAGCTCAATGACAAAAGAGGTCGCTTCGCTATTCAGCCTTGTCTTCGTATGTGTTTAATAGTCATTAATTTTAAATATCGATCGGGGAAGCTCAATTTCATACTTGACAAAATAATTTAAAAAAAGATGAAAAAGGCGGGAATAGAATTTTTTTACTTAAAATATTGTTTTGTTTTATGTTTTTATAATTACATGCTAATTAGGAAAAAGACACGAGTTCTGCAAGTAATGAAGATATTAGCTGCACTCCCGATTCAATGAAAATGGAATGCCGGATTTTTTCTACTTACCTCACAATCGAGATGTAAAGCAGAGTAGTTACTAACTCTAACTAGCCTCGAACTATAGGCTCCTTCGCTGCGCTCGTGCGCCTAAATATCTCGGGCTGCAATTGATGCCTTACAGCCTTTAGCTACTAATCTACTATTAATAGTTTTCTTATTTATAGTTATATCTTATAAATAAAAAATGCTTATGTAATGATACTCAATTTTCATTACCATATTTGCAACTTAAAAGAAAGCAAACATTCAGTTTATATTGTTTTTGACACGTTTGTCATTTTTGTTATATTCACATACATAACAAATTTGTTTTTCAGTTACAGATATTTGTTTTTGATCGGTTGAGACATCTTTCGTTTCGATTATATCGTACAGGCAAGCATTGTGTATTAACCGTCTACATCTTAGGCATTTAAAGTGGATAATATCGGTTACATGCCTTCCGCAGGATAAGCATATGTTTTTCATGTCTTGGCTATTTGTTATTAAAAACTTCTTTAGCACTAATCTATACTCATCAAAGTTTGTTGCAATAGTTAAGTCTTCATCATTTACCATAGCTTCAAATATTCGTACTATAACTGCTCCACAATTATATAAATCAGTCTGAATCACGTGTTCAGGGATAATGATATTTTTAATTGTAGTCATAATTCCTTTTTTTTGAAACATGTACATAACTTCGTTGAAGTATGCTTCTGTAATACTACTTTCGTTTCCAAGTGGATCTATTATGGTTAACGACTCGTTTTTTATGCTAACTATCGCCAAAGTGTAGTGGAAATTTGAGCAAATTGGGAATACAACGTCTTTTTCTGTGCTTAAATCCAAGACATCATAGTTTTGGAGAAGGCTTGAACCAAATATGTGAGTAGCTAGCTCCACATTTACTTTTTGAAACACGTTCTTGTTTAATAAAAAGAGGCAATGGTCAATCACAAAGCTTGCAATATATTCCTCATTTTCCAAAGTTGCAAAATCCTCTATCAGCAACTCTGGAACTGAGTAGTCAATATTGGAAATGCTTACAATGTATCCTTTTTTGCCTATTGGTTTTTTATAGTAGTTAATATCAGCAACTAACCCATTTGGTAATAATGGTAAGCTCCCATTTAATTTTGAGGTGGTAGTTTTTTCAGTGGATGCTATTTTAGTATGCAACAAAGACGTATTTACTTCTTTGTCTGTATTAGATAACATATTAGAATGTTGTGAAAGTCGAACACATACACGACACTCAAATATTTCATCGATATCACTTGTGGCTCCTATACATTTGCTGTGCACCCAACGATTACAACTATCACATTCAACCCACATAGTTGTAAGTTCAACTTTTGATGAGCCATGGCCACAATAAGCACACTGAAACAATGTCTCGTTGGCTTCTTTGTCATAAGATACTTTCTTTTTTTTAAGATATCGACCATCAAAATGGCTGAAACTTTTTTTAGTTCTTTTTTTCCACTGCTCTTCTTCACATGGTTCGATTTGATTTTGTTTGGTTAGTCTATTCTTAGGTATTTCATTTATTATCTCTTTTGATACAGCTAACACTTCTGATCTAATTTTTCTTATAAACTGCGAGCATTTAAGATTTTTTTGCCCATTTAGAGTCAAAGTCTTAAGCTGGCCAAAATAGTTTTCAACAAGGGCATTGCTCGTTCTATTTTGTTTTGTTGTTGTTGTTTCATAAGATTTGACCATAAAGGGGCAAGCCACAAATATTTTTTCTGTAAAATGTTCCAAATTGCAGGACAGTAAAACTCATTTGTCACAATATCTTCAGACGTAACGTAATCACCTAAATCTTCCAGTTTAACCGTGCATCAAATCTTTTTGGAGCGTTCATAGAAAGGGCTGCTTTGGTATTGTACTGAAGAATCAGTAGTTTCTAATTCTTCTATTGACGTTTTATTCAAAGCAGATTGGTCAAATGTTCTACTGACCTTGGCAAAGCAAAGATTTTTTAAAGCATTAGCAGTTTCTTCATTTGTCAGTTTCGAATTAGTCAAAATAAATAAATTTTTTACAAATTTATCAAACTCTATCAGAGTACTGCACAATGTGAATTGTGCCAAGATATCTTTGTATTCATTTTTTTTACAGAACAAGCTTTTTCAACGTCATTTGTGATCATTTTTATCAAATGTGCACAGCATAGAAATATTAATATAAAATCTTTGTCTAGCGGTGTATTTGTTGTTAAGCTGTCGTAACATTTGGCTAAGTATCGCGTTAAATTGCACATATTGAAAGATTTACAAATAGCGTTAATAGACGCAAAAGCCATATCAGTTACGACCCCTGTAAATGCAGGCCAATGACTTTTAGTTTCGCAAAAATAGCGAAAGTCACTCAATAGTTTGGCGATGCTGTGGCTGTCGTGTTTTTGGGATAGCATCGCCAAAACAGGGAAAACGCGACCGTTTGGAATTGATACTACTCCTGCGTAGTATAAAATTCGTTTTTTTGTAGCGTTCTCCTCCTTTAAGTTTCTAACGACACTTCCCGTAGCATCAAAGTGAAGTAGTACAGGGCCAACTCTCTTTAACACCTCCAGTTGTTCTACGCTATACATTTTTACGCTTAAGGGAAAACTAATTTCCTGAATAAAATCCGCGTGTGCTTTAAAGTAGAGGAGCAAATCATTTACGTCATTTTTAGACCTATCGTTATGGCATATAGCTTCTGATCGAATTTTTCGAAAAGTTGCATCTGATTTTATCATGTCTAAATTTTTGGTTTTGTTAAGTTATTCGCTGTTTATATGCAACAATTGTTGATTTTTGTACATTTTGGCTTTTTGACTACCTAATTTACGTTTTATTATTTGCCTCTCAATTTTCGACACCGGCAATGTCAATTGTTGTGTATGACAGAAGTTTTTGTCTGAGCTGTACACAAACACGTGCTTATTTTTTAATATAACTTTAAATTTTTTGCAATTTATGTGCTTACATTTGGCAGCGATTAAAATATTTGAATAATTATATTTAACATACTTGAAGACAATGAGGCAGGTGTTGTTGACCTCAGACTGTATTTTTTTTCTAATGACGTATGGGTAAATATTAACGTTAAGTTTTTTCCCATTATACATTTTCCGGAGGACTTTGTCCTCCAAATCAAACTCGCCTTCCAAATAAAATGATTGATGTTCATCTAGTTTTACAACATTTTCTGTGCCCAGGGGTAAAATGATGTTGGAATTGTCGGCACTCGAAATGTTCAAAATACATTTAGGGACTTTTTTTACATCCGGACTGACACACTTGCCATTAATATTAGTAACTGTTTTTTTTCTGATAACATTATATCTGTCAAACTTGAGGAGTCTGAAGATTGAACACTAGATTTGCTTAAAGCATCTTCTGTTATCTCGGATGATTCCAAAGTCTCATATTTTGTATTATGAAATATGTCGCTAATATCCTCTATCTCTAGTTGCATTTTATTTTGAAAAGATCGTTCCGAAGTTTCAAGTAATGTATTATCTGGCGAATTTAATAATGGCTCCACTACTTTTTCCGGAATCTCACAATCTTTCATAACAAATGTAAAACTATTCCGTGATTCGACCTTAATATTGCCTTCTAATGGCAATATTTGTGGTGATGAACCTCGTGCAGTTTCGACATGGGAATCGCTTGAATCAAAACAAAACACTTTTGTTTTTTCCGGGCTTAAATGTTTGTTATGTGATATACTTCTCCAGTAATAATATACTTTTTTTCTATTTTTACTATTATTTTTCATATAAGTAGAAATGAATCCATATGCATCTTTATTTCTCCAGCTTGAAGCAACTGAAGAAATTTCATTTTTCTTTATCAGTCTTATGATCACCTCTCTTATCTTAAAAGTATTCATTATTGAAAAAAAAATTAACTAACATTTAATACTATTTGATCCTTGCAGTAACAATAAACTACAAATGACTCGTAATGAAAATTATGCAATTCTAATTTATAAAAAGTAATTATCAAAATTCAACTGCCAATTTAAGATAAACCTAGAACTATCAGTAGATTTACTAAGCAGTACCCTTTTACAGAAATCTTACAACCAACACTACAAACAATTTATCAAACTAACAACTAAAAACATTTATGTAATTCTAATTTATTAAAAGTAATTATCAAAGTTCAACTGCCAATTTAAGATAAACCTCGAACTATCAGTAGATTTACTAAGCAGTACCCTTTTACAGAAATCTTACAACCAACACTACAAACAATTTATCAAACTAACAACTAAAAACAATTATGTAATTCTAATTTATAAAAAGTAATTATCAAAGTTCATCTGCCAATTTAAGATAAACCTAGAACTATCAGTAGATTTACTAAGCAGTACCCTTTTACAGAAATCTTACAACCAACACTACAAACAATTTATCAAACTAACAACTAAAAACAATTATGTAATTCTAATTTATTAAAAGTAATTATCAAAGTTCAACTGCCAATTTAAGATAAACCTAGAACTATCAGTAGATTTACTAAGCAGTACCCTTTTACAGAAATCTTACAACCAACACTACAAACAATTTATCAAACTAACAACTAAAAACAATTATGTAATTCTAATTTATTAAAAGTAATTATCAAAGTTCAACTGCCAATTTAAGATAAACCTCGAACTATCAGTAGATTTACTAAGCAGTACCCTTTTACAGAAATCTTACAACCAACACTACAAACAATTTATCAAACTAACAACTTAAAACATTTATGTAATTCTAATTTATTAAAAGTAATTATCAAAGTTCAACTGCCAATTTAAGATAAACCTCGAACTATCAGTAGATTTACTAAGCAGTACCCTTTTACAGAAATCTTACAACCAACACTACAAACAATTTATCAAACTAACAACTTAAAACAATTATGTAATTCTAATTTATAAAAAGTAATTATCAAAGTTCAACTGCCAATTTAAGATAAACCTCGAACTATCAGTATATTTACTAAGCAGTACCCTTTTACAGAAATCTTACAACCAACACTACAAACAATTTATCAAACTAACAACTTAAAACAATTATGTAATTCTAATTTATAAAAAGTAATTATCAAAGTTCAACTGCCAATTTAAGATAAACCTCGAACTATCAGTATATTTACTAAGCAGTACCCTTTTACAGAAATCTTACAACCAACACTACAAACAATTTATCAAACTAACAACTTAAAACAATTATGTAATTCTAATTTATAAAAAGTAATTATCAAAGTTCAACTGCCAATTTAAGATAAACCTCGAACTATCAGTATATTTACTAAGCAGTACCCTTTTACAGAAATCTTACAACCAACACTACAAACAATTTATCAAACTAACAACTTAAAACAATTATGTAATTCTAAGTTATAAAAAGTAATTACGTTTTAGACTAGAACAGCGACATCTAGTTTAAAAGCTATGAAAACCAAAATGAGTAATAAGCCGCAAAATTTATTTTAAAAAGGTAACGCAAAAACTACAGTGTGTTATAAGTTTAATATATCTGTATGTAAATGTGTAATGATTCGCGGACCCAAAACGAAAAACAGATTTTAAAATTATTTCATGTTCTGGCGACTTTCAAAGCGAGTAAATGCTCTATTTGAATGTCTTTTTCATAATTATTACCTGATTTCACGAGACAAAAATATTTCATATATTAAAAGTTTAAAATACAGTATTTCTTTTGGCATACCAGGTTGGTCCAAAAAAAGCCGTCCCAGGAAAAACATTTTTTTTAAATTTGAAATGGTTAGAAAAGAATATTTTTTTCTATGACTTACAGTACGACTGCCGCGTTGAAATTTCACAAGCATATAGTGTGAAATACAAGCTTTCTTTTGACATACCGCGTTAGTCCAAAACAGCCGTCCAAGGTACATTTGTTTTTTTTTCAATATTGAAAATGGTAGAAAAGAATTTTTTTTTCTACTACTTACAGTACGACTGCCGCGTTGAAATTTCACAAGTATATAGCATGAAATACAAGCTTTCTTTTGACATACCGCGTTATTCCAAAACAGCCGTCCAAGGTACATTTGTTTTTTTTTTTCAAACTTGAAAATGGTAGAAAAGAATATTTTTTTTCTACTACTTACAGTACGACTGCCGCGTTGAAATTTCACAAGTATATAGCATGAAATACAAGCTTTCTTTTGACATACGGAATTAGTCCAAAACAGCCGTCCAAGGTACATTTGTTTTTTTTTTTAAATTTGAAAATGGTAGAAAAGAATATTTTTTTTCTACTACTTACAGTACGACTGCCGCGTTGAAATTTCACAGGTATATAGCATAAAATACAAGCTTTCTTTTGACACACGGAGTTAGTCCAAAACAGCCGTCCAAGGTACATTTGTTTTTTTTTTTCAAATTTGAAAATGGTAGTAAAGAATATTTTTTTTCTACTACTTACAGTATGACTGCCGCGTTGAAATTTCACAGGTATATAGCATAAAATACAAGCTTTCTTTTGACACACGGAGTTAGTCCAAAACAGCCGTCCAAGGTACATTTGTTTTTTTTTAATTTGAAAATGGTAGAAAAGAATATTTTTTTTCTACTACTTACAGTACGACTGCCGCGTTGAAATTTCACAAGTGTATAGCATGAAATACAAGCTTTCTTTTGACATACTCCGTTATTCCAAAACAGCCGTCCAAGGTACATTTGTAATTTTTTTTTCAAATTTGAAAATGGTAGAAAAGAATATTTTTTTTCTACTACTTACAGTACGACTGCCCCGTTGAAATTTCACAAGTATATAGCATGAAATACAAGCTTTTTTTTGACATACCGCGTTAGTCCAAAACAGATGTCCAAAGTACATTCGTTTTTTTTTTCAAATTTGAAAATGGTAGATAAGAATATTTTTTTTCTACTTTTTACAGTACGACTGCCGCGTTGAAATTTCACAAATATATAGCATGAAATACAAGCTTATTTTTGACATACCGCGTTAGTCCAAAACAGCCGTCCAAGGTACATTTGTTTTTTTTTTCAAATTTGAAAATGGTAGAAAAGAATTTTTTTTTTCTACTACTTTCAGTACGACTGCCGCGTTGAAATTTCACAAATATATAGCATGAAATACAAGCTTTTTTTTGACATACGGAGTTAGTCCAAAACAGCCGTCCAAGGTACATTTGTTTTTTTTTTTTTTCAAATTTGAAAATGGTAGAAAAGAATATTTTTTTTCTACTACTTACAGTACGACTGCCGCGTTGAAATTTCACAGGTATATAGCATGGAATACAAGCTTTCTTTTGACATACGGAGTTAGTCCAAAACAGCCGTCCAAGGTACAACTGTTTTTTTTTCAAATTGATTGAAAAAAAAAATATTTTTTTATTTTCACGGTATTTCGTTACTCCTTGTTTTGTAGAGCAGCATTAGACTTGTTTAAGCCTGATTAGCTATAACAAGAAGAAGCTTAGTATCCCAGTAGACTAGAATATTGTTGGCCGCTAACTTCACAAAATTTCCTCCTTAATTTGGTCGCATTATATGGCCGCTGAGTTTGGCTGCCAACTTCACACCGGTAGTATGTATTATTAACTTTTGTTTAAAACATCTACATGACAACAAACGTCAGTATAACGTTTTAGAATTCATGCACAGTGTTGCTATAAAAAAATCTCGATAACCGCGTCACTGAAGTTAAATCCCCGAAATTCCCCGCCTTCATAAAATTGTCTTTCACAAATAAGTTAAATGTCATTATTAGAATAAAACACCATCTTCACCATAATATATTGAAAATTTCAAGCGATTTTACAAGTAAAATAAATCTAGTCTACAAACAATTGTGTAGGTAATTACGTAGATATAATATATAAGCTTTAGACATAATAAAGCGACAGTTCAACACGTTTTTGAGTGATGTTGCGTTCATTATTTTAGTAGTGTTTCTGTATCCGCCAAGCTCTAACTAGATTTTTTAATTAAAGTAGGTACTTATAAATCAATAGGTCTGGATTCCCCGCCATTTCCCGATTTTTGCCATTCCCAGTGCTCTGCTCGCGGTTGGCCTCAAATCCCCTCAAATCGGTGATTTTCCCGCAATTGGCAATATTACCCATGCGTTCGATAACTTACACCGAGTGTGTAGAGTCCTCGACAGTGATAGGAATATTCGATAAAAAGCGTTTATAACGATTACGACTGTCAAACTACTGATCGGAATAGAACCATACTTGCGCTGCTGGTGCATCTGCCTCAACGCTGAATTATTATTAAGGACTTGCTAGGTTTATGGTGAAGCTGAAAATCTTGGTCACCAGAGACGCGTTTAATTTGTTTAAACACAACTTTATGGCTAGTTTCATTATATTTTTTTCCAAAAATAAGTATTAATCGCATTGCGTTTGTAGATTAATCTGTTACTTAGGTGTATATATTTTTATAACGTCATTCGATATAGCGAGCCTATATATTTTTTTTTTAAATTCAAAATCACATTTCAGCTGACGCGCCCTTTAACAACACAAGAATAATTTACTTAAATTTGAATTTTTTCTCGTGTACATTACTTTACTTTTCAATATCAAATTTTATCAAAAGTCGTTTTACGATAAAGGAATTAATTAACAGACATTCAGTAACATTTTTATACCCATGTTCGAATATCTACTTTGGCCGGAAATCAAACCAGTAACCGCTTGCTCTCTAAACTATATATTTGTGAATGTTCATGATATGCCCAGAACAAGCCTACTATTAGCTAGAGTTGGGCTTGAAAGAGGCGAAAACAAGAACAAGCAAACTTGGTTTTGTTTTGACAGTTCGCCGTTTTAACGCTGTCAAAATGAAACCAAGTTTGCCGACTCTAGCCGATAACTGCAGGTAGTATAGAAACTTTTATGGGTGGAAAATCCCAGTTGGGAGCTAAGATATTTATTAGCGTGATAGATGTTTCCTTTCTGAGATAGCAGTCAAATGTCCACGCACAGGCTTGGCTATGAAGTCCATCTTGAGTTTCAGTTTGGTGATATCAGCGCTGAAGTGATAACGGCGTAGAAGGTGCGCCAGCGTGATTTTCATTGATATCATTGAGTAGGTTTTACCTGACAAATAAAATTTATAGGTACTTGAAAAATGTATATATAGTTTCAGTGAGTTTAAGGCATAAAATACGCAAATCAAAATAAGTAATGTACTAAAACATAGGTACTCCTTACCGAGAACACGTAGTAAAACAAATTAGACTTCAAAAAATCCGTATGTAAGAACTATAGATCTACATATCTTAACAAGTGAAATTGCGAGATGCAGCTGGTATATCTATATAATATATATCTATATATACTATGACAATCTGCAGGTGAAGTCAAATCTATTGACACCACTCACCTAAATATGTGACACGCTGTTTAGGAACTAGGGCATGCTAAAGAAATATACATACATACATACACTTGAAAAATATAACCCTCCTTCTTTCGCAGTCGGGTAAATGCCAAATTATTCAAGCTGACACTGTTTCGAATAACAATATGTAAAATTGTGTAGTGATTTTAAACAGTAATATTACAATACTAAAAACACCTATCACATATTAGTACGAGGATATCTGATAATTTGCTTATAGCCAATCTATTCTCACCTATACAACTGTGTTTCCCGATCCCAAACCCTCCAAAAGTGTTTTTCATTGTGTCAGTCTCTAACCATCTCTCCGGTCTGAATTGTTCAGGGTCTGGACCCCACATAGAATGTCTATTAACTCCGTAATATGACATGATGACGTGATCTCCAGGCTGAATAGTGAGATTTTCTGTAAAAAAGGGGTTTTAATGAAATTATAACCTCTTTATTTTTAAATATGATGCTCGTTTGAAATTTAATTTCTACGATGCGTTTATAGAAATTTAATTTATATGAGTTTAAAGATTATACAGGGTTATCAGTTAGGGTTATACAAAAGGGGATTCACCTTATCCTCACGAACAATTTTCCTATGGGCCCAATACTGAATTAAAGAAAAAAATTAGCTGATTCATATAAAAACTTTATCAGCCTTAGGGGAAATGGATGAATCAGATAAGATTATTTTTTTTTCGAATTTTTAGTTAGTGTCTTACAAAAAGTTGTTGAGAAACTTATGGAGTCTAAAGCACTGGCGTTTTAAGCACAACCTTATCCAGTAAAGTAAGTACATTATAATCTAATAGAAAAATAAATATTTTTCCAAAACATATCTAAGCTTTTGATCGATATGACGCGTGAAAAAAATGCCGTTGTTTATCTGGCCCAACGTATAAGTCCTTCATCGTAGCTGCCTTTTTTGACTATAGAATAAAAACAAAAACAAAACTTGAACACTAATTAAACTTACTAAGTTTTACAGCACACTCTGCAGTCCTAACATTTAGAGGTGCAACAGTATAAAGCCTTAACGTCTCCTTCATCACTGCTTCTGTATACACCATCTTCTGCAGATCTTCTTTAGTCAAATCCCTATCAGAGTCACCGAATATTTTGTCTACTCTGTAATATGACAGTAATATATGAGTAAGCAAGCTGTATCTGAAAGAGCGTGTATCATTTGCAGTTTGTGAGTAATTATTTTAGTAACTAGGCCCTTTTGGGGAAGTAGCTACCACACATATATCTGTTACTCTGTCAGTCAAATAGCGTGCAAGCTATATTGTGTTCCAGTAGGAAAACGATTTCAGTGAATTTATAGGCGTACTTTAAAACTCTAGGATACCGTCGGAAAAAAAACTGTTTCAAGATAGACAACTATGGCACACGGGAGAGGAGGCCCTCGTATACGGCAGATATTTATAGCAGTGGAAAGATACGGGCTGACAATGATGATGATGATGACTCTAGGATCTAGCAACTAATATCTCAGGAAAACAAGCATATTGTGATATCTCGCTGAAATTAAAAGTCTTAAACTCGACCAGGTAAATGTTATGATCTCGTTATGATGCTTAATCAGGCAAACGCTCTAATTGTCATGCAATAATTCATTTTTTTTTTATCCTGAAAGGCAAGGCATTAGTGGTCTAATGCCTAGCTGTTCATGATAAAAATAATTCGCACGACCAGGAAGTCAGCAATACTGTAGCCCTAGATGAAGCATGCCTAGTCTGGACTACACTGGCTCTCAAGGAAGGCTGCCGTAACACACCATGTTACAGCAGCCTTCCTTGCAACAGATTTTACAACTTGTAAACTTTATTATGTAAAACTACGACTAATAATAGATTACTAATGTATAATCTACGATAAGTTATTGTAAGATACATACTCGTCAATAACTTTCTGCTGGATTTGAGGATAAGTACCAAGAGCGGCACAGGTGTAGGCAATCATCCATGATGATGTGTCGGTCCCAGCAATCAGCATCGTATCCAATTCTTCTCTGACCTCTCTTTCCGTTAGTATATTGTTTGATAAAAGATCTAGCAGTAAATCCATAAAAACTTTGTTCTTTTGTCCTGGAAAATCAATATTATGCTATAAGAAACAAAGAAAAATGGCTGCTTTAAAATATTTTACACGAGCCCATTTACAAGAAATCGAGCATCCATGAGGATTGCCTATAACTAATTTTACCGGATACATTTCGGTCATCATAATTATTTCCCCAATCATTGTTATCCTTGATTTGGAGCATCTTCGTTTTTATTACCTGAAACCAAAGACATATTCTGTGTGCACATATTTTTAAAATGACGAAGTCATATTTGTGAAAGACTTATATATAATATATTACTAAATATAAAGTAATGATTTGGAGACAAGAAGGATTAATACAGCGTTATATTCTAGAGGTGTACTAAGCCTAAAGTGGGTGACTGTACTCATCATAACGAACAACTTTCATCATGGGACCAACCCTGAAATCGAGAAAAAAAAAACGGCTATTTCATACATTTTATATTTCATAAAATTTGTATTTCATAAACTTTTTCTATGGAACTGCTGTTTTTTTTTTCTCAATTTCAGGGTTGGTCCCATGATTAAAGTTGTTCGTAATGATGAGTATAGTTACCGCTTTTCGAGTTGGTACACCCCTAACCGATAGCCCTTTATATTGTCCATTCAGATTTGTTAGTTTAGCCAGTGAACCTCTCGCCTCTCAACCGAAAAGGCATGCATTCGATTACAGGTTCTGGAATACACCTCTGTGTTTTCCACTCGAGTGTATATAAGAATTCAAATTCATATACGCTGGAGAAAAACTAGTTTGTTGAAGAAGCTTTCTTTAGGGGGGCGAAATCCTTAATTCGCAATTACGTGTGTGTTTGTGTGTGTATGTCGACTTGTGCTCAGCAGAGGGACTCAGCTATCAGCTATGGGCTGATGCAGGCATTCAGCCCTAAACAGCAATTATTAATACCCATACCATGTCAGAGAATTGATTCATGTCTTTGATTAATTCTTCTTCTATCTTCTGAAATCTGGTCAGCTTGTAAACAAAGTCGCTGTGGAGCCATACGTATTGGAATCTCAAGACGTTCATTTCAAGCATCTTGTCTGCAGCTTGCTTGTACTGTTGGAAAGGAGCAGCGGTTTTCTCCACGTTTGATAGGCCTAGAATTGTTTCTGAAACACGTTAAGTTACAACGGTGAGTACGTTCGCACGATTTCCATAACCTGCCCCATCAGTTACAGGAAAACCTTGCTTTCAAAGTGCCAACGCACTATAAAATACTTTTATTTTTCAAAAACTCTTTTGCTGTTCAATATATCATACTCTGGAACGCATTACCTGTAGACATCAAAGGAGCTTCATCACTCGCTATTTTAACAGACAAAGTGAAGGAGTTTATTTAGCAACTTAGCAATTTTATCTGACCATAGATCGTCTGTTTTCTCTGTCTGTATTTATTTATTTTTGGCTTTATTATGTATCAATATATTTAAGGTATTTAAATATTTTACCATGACATAATTTATATACTGTTCTAATTGTGAGTGAATCAGTTTCTTCTAGGCAAGCGTAGTACATCCTAGGCAGTATCGTCACTTTATATCAAGAGAGTTGCGGTCAAATACAAGCCTGTTAGTTATAAAAAATCTGCTTATAGGTAGGTGCCTATGAAAGATCCGGACAACTGAACAGCATTGCAAAGATATCCCTAAAACTTAACAAAACGGCTAGTTAGAACTTTTGGCTTTAAATTCGGGCAATTAGAAATTGTAACTTACGCGCTAAAGATTTCATGACACTTTCTTTGAAGATATCAGAGAGATCAACCGGTCCTTTGTCAACAACTTCTTTAGCTAAAATCTCCACAAGTTCGCGACCTTGTTTGTTAAACACGTCGATAAAACCTTGCAGCAGTGTTAATGAAAATGCCGGATTGATAAGTTTTCTGTGACGTTTCCACACTGACGCTGAAAAATGAAAATTATATAATAGCATGAGATGTAGTAATGTTGATCTTGCTTCTTATTGCGGTTTGAGAAATTTTCATATTTTATAATTAGACACAAGTAAATAAATCATTTGTATGTAGGGAGCTGTTTATATGTCACCTTGCTCGTACCAGGAATTTGTATGGAAGTCACGCATTTGTGTATGGTCATTCTTAAAATATAACTTTACCTTAATTTAAATTAAAAAAACGTTAAGTTTTTTTGCTTGTCGGAGAAGATTGAGATCTTTAAAAAATAGGTGAAGGCTCTAACCCTAATTATAGACACCCAACGTGGTTGAGTTGCAGAACTTTGATTTCAATGAAGGGTATCAAGGGCTCATCGCTATAAACCACTTTTAATAAAGACCAGTCCGAATTTACCAACCCACCAAAAGAAACAATCAATTGTTACCAATGAGTTGAGACCAGTGAGAAACAATTAGTTGTTTGTCGAAATATTTTGTCAAGAGCCGCTACTTTAATACAGTTTTTTTTTAATTTATAATTTGACGAAAATCAATAATTGTTCGTCATGATACATATGTACATCTCTAGCCAATAATTCTGATCTAGAAAATATTTCCTTAATCACTTACTACTTATTCTCTTGAAAATATTGACTTACGTGGTGCAGTAATGAGTCCGTTGCCAAGCCAAGGCTTAGAGAAGTCTACAGAAAAGTGTCTTTGGACGGAATTGTTCCCGAACGTAGTGAGGTCTTCTGGATCTGTAATAACTGGAAATAATAATATTTAAGACAGTATTTGACGTTGAACTATAAACCGAAATGAATGCGGGTTCATCTATCTCCTAATATGGAAAAACAAAATAAAAAACTTGTATGAGAGAATGAGAAAAAAGAATTATTAATAAGTTGTTGTATAAGAAGACACCCTAATAAATTCAAATAAGAAGATGCGTATTAAATATCAGTAGCTTTTTTTACTTAATCTGATTGTTTCCTGGTCTCAATAATAGGGGATGAATAAACAAAAAAAATCCTTTAGTCTGCATTAGTTTCCGGTGTTTCTTCGTAGCTTTTCTGAAAAAATACTTACTGTAATAAGTCTGTAATGCGACAATCATTCTACTGACGCCTCCATTTGCCAAACTATCTTTAGATATATCTTCAATGACTCGGTACAGTTCTGAAAAATTACAAGTCTAAGTCTAAATTTATAATTTTAATAACCCTGATCATCGGTACCTGATTTCTCGGACACGGCTGCACCGATATGTTTATATTTTTTTGTAAACGGTATTAGTTATATCCACTTCTCGAGTGTTCTCATTTTAATTATATTAAAATTTTAATTTAAAATTGGAATTAACTTAAAAAGTTATCTACTTGCGCACGCCGTAATGGAAGTAAAAATCACTTTTTCTTTAAAGAACTTGTCTATATAAAAAAATGCTAGTATATTCAACTTACTTTCGGTATTTCCAATGAATTTGTGCGTGTATCCAATAACAGGTAAAGTACCTTTAACCATAGGTCCTGAACCGCTGTTCGCCACTTTTAACCACCATAACCATATAGCAAAAAAAAACGCTATTAAAAATAACAACACGATCATTTTTATTATTTACGTTTAACAACTAACTCGACTGGTCTCTACGGATAAAATGGCAGATATTAACAGATTCGATAATTAATAATAATTTGGGCAGGACCGAATCGCGCTTCTTTATGATCAGGGTTCCGTACAAGGGTTAAAAAAATAGTATTAAAGTATTTATTATATATGACAGATAAAATGAATTAAGACAATTTATAATTATTTATTAAATAGCTTGTGGTTTGTAATTTTAATTACCTACTAATACTTAAGAAAAAAAATTACTGTTTTCTGTATTTATTAGGTGAAAAAACATTATTTTATCTAATTTATATTATTTATAAAAATTATTTGTATTAAGTTATAAATTATTTGATAACCAGCTTCATATTGATTATCAAAAACAAGTAAAAACTAATATAAATAAACTATTTTTTACCTTAAACTGCCTTATCGCTTAAAGCTTGTTTTTTAATATATTGCTGAAAGTCCTTACCAAAAAAAATTAGAAACAAGTGGTTAGAAGCGACTTCAAAAACATCCGACTGCTGAATCTTTAAACCTGTGTAACATCCTTAATTGATGTACCCATTATCACTCTCAGATCCCAATGTGATTAAGACGAATCTATTGACACCACTCACATAAAATTATAAACATAAAAAAAAATGTATTCCAGACTTGACTTGAGATTGTATTTTGTATGTGTTGTATTCCAGACTAGGCATGCTCCATCTAGGGCTACAGTAGGTATCGCTGACTTCCTGGTCGTGCGAACTTGTAGTAAACAAACTAAGAAACTAGAAAAATAATAAATAAGTTTTTACGGTTATGACGTTTGTGAATATCTACATATTTATAGTTATTTATATGTTAAAATTAATAGCTTGCAGCGTAGAAATCTATTTCGATATGTAAATTTATCAAATCGTAAAGGCACGTAAATTTTTTTGTTGTTTTGATCAAACTTATACGATTGCACTATTATACGAAATACGATTACAAGAAAATAATTGTTCACTTTAAGTAATCTCCGTTTGTAAGGTTAATCCTCTATCGTGTATACAATCAAACCAAAGAAAACAAAACTTTTGAAACAAGTTAAATTGATACTTTTGAAAATCAGCCATCTTGGATTTGAAATTATCATAGTGTATAGTTTTCTACTAGTCCAAGTCTTTTCAATTGATAGCCATATTGAAGTTATTGAAAAATAATACTCCGCCATTTTACCCCATTACGGCAGGCGCCGAAAGAAATTTTTCAGTTAATTCAATATAAAAATCAAACCTGATTTATTTGATAAATTTCAAATAGAACCATATGGCGCACCTTCTCGAGCAATAAGATTTTTCTAATCAGTCCACCAGTTTTAGAGAAATCAGGTAACAAACATAAAAAACAGTCTAATTAAGTACCTTTTTTTCTTTTAAAGTTTTTCTTTTAAAGAGCGAAATAACTTCGATCCTATGCTACATGACATGTCATTGTAGCATCGTGTCCCGCTAACACATTGTATTATTAGCGGGGTAGATAGTGTACTACTTATGCTAGTGCTACACCATTTCAAAATCTTGACTAAGCCATCTTTTGATGTAACATGCCGAGGGTAGTACAGTACATTTTTATTTTTTTAGTGTCAATGTTCGGTGATATTGTTATTTCAATTACGACTCAAAGAAACTGTGCTAATTTTATCTAACCTAACAATCCTTTATGCTTGATTTCTGACTGCGATTCATAAGTATGTTTATGTTAGTGAAAAAATCACTCCAAAATTGTGAAATTTGTGGTCACAGTACTTAAAAATTGTGGTTCAAGGTATAAATATTCCGCATTTTTATAAATTTGACAGTTAAAAAGGGTAGGATTTTTTAAATATTTTTCCCGGAACCGGTTTGACCCCGCCTTTCACCTCGTGCCCGCTTGACGTTGAATTTTGGGACACCCTGTATAGAGACACTATCACACTAATATAATGAAGGCGAAAATAACGTTTTACCCTGGATTAAACACACAGGCTACTTTTTATCCCGGAACATTAAAGTGTTTCCATGGGTGATCAAATAACCACCGCGGGTTAAACCGCGTGGCGCAGCTAGTATCATATAATTTATCATGTTTTGTCTATTAGAAAACTGAATTAACAATAATGATTTAACTTGTTAGAAAAAATATTACGATGGCAATATTGAATCTCAGTAAATAATCAAGGCCTTGTAAATATTTTAAATTGCAATAACGTGGTTTACATGTGTGACGTAAATTATACGTACCGAATTAAAGTCAGTTTTAACTTTAAATCAAATCACTTCAAAACATTTATTGCTTAAAAAATATATTCTTACAAAATAATCATAAAATTTTGATTAGTTGATATGTATAGCATATCAACTAATCAAAATTTTATGATAATTCTGTATTAATTTTGTAAATTTCCTACATCCTAAGGTTGCCTGGAAGAGATTGCTTTTAACGATAATTTTACTTGTGACACTAGATGTAAGATTTCCTCTGTAGGTAGATATATTTGGTGTTTGTGTGTCTGCAATAAAGAGTTAATTTATTCATTTGTTAATTCACATTAAAATTCTATTATTAAATTTTATCAATATTTACAAAAGAAATTAAAATTTCGTTAACTATGTACAAACTGTATATTTGTAAAAAGCGCACTAAGTCTCCTTTCTTATGAGTTCCAAAGTTGTATGTAAGTTACTCTTGCTTTTGTTTATTGAAAATCTGTCTGGTAACGAGACAATAAAGGCAAAGATGGTTTACTTACTATTTCCTTACCAGTTACATATTGTTGCTATTAGGATTGAAAAGATTTGATACTTTGTGTCATATAGTTTTAAAAAAGAGTTATTAAAATTAAAATAAACTCAGATCCATTATCCGTCTTAAATCTCTATCACAGCTTACAAAAAATCATAAGCCTCTTGATACAGTTGAGCTGATTTTGGTAAAACATCTAAAAGCTAGGAAATTTGCTGTCAAATAAAAAAAAAAACGCTTCCACATTGGTTTACCGATTGAAGAGCTACAGTGCTACATATTGACATACATAGCGGTTGAACATAATATATGACAACCTCCTTTTTGTGCATCGGGGCTTAAATGTAACAAATGGAGATAGGACATATGGACCAAAAAACCCTAGTAGCCGGCCAAAGAAAAATGTATATGTATTATTGTAGTATATGACCATCGGAACATTTTATATTATGATACCTAACCTCTATTTATAATACATAGTTTTATGAAACGTTTTTACTGATATCTAAACGTTTTCGTTTGTGCACGTATGACCATCATTTAATGTACAAATCAAGAAAATAACGATTACTAATAAAAATCCATAGAATTTGTTTCAATAAAAACACATTTAAGTAATTAATTTATCTTTTATCGCTCATTTATGCAAATGCACGTACACTCAAACACGTTCAGATGCAAGAAGAAATCGAAATATAAAACTATATATAACAACTCAGGCATTATAAATAGAGATCAGGTGCCATAATATAAAATGTTCCGAGGGTCATATACTACAATAATACATATATATTTGCTATGGCCGGCTACTTTACTTTTTGGTCCAAAAATTTATGAAGCGTGTCCGTTCTCCTTTGACACACAGTAAATACACACAAAAAATGTGTATGGATAGGTTTGATAGGCGATATAAGAATAAGAATGTATTTATTGTCAAACTGTCCACAATGATCTTAAGAAAAATATAATTTTTTTAACAGCTTTATTCTTTTAAAACATACAATAGTTCAAAATACTACTAATAACTTCATTGCACTAATTTTCTTACACAATTTTTACATATTCTATAATTTCTATAGCATATATTGGTTTTAGGTAAACAATACAGATTGTGATAATACTTAACCTAAAACAAAATTTTAATTTTATTTTTTTTATTTCTTTTTTTTATATTTTTGTATATATTATAATATTCGTAGAATACGTGTAATAATCGTTACCTTTAATTTGACATGTAATTTTATTAATTATATATCTTTCTAATAGAGACTATTTATTTTTATACAATTAAACTTTTATTTGAATTTTGTATTTGAAGGACGGAAAGCTTTTAATGTAAACAGTGACGCATATATTTCTTAGAAGGTTTGGATTTAATTATGAATCTCTAAAGAATTATAAAAACCGAAGTACTAAGTAATTAGACGGGTAGTTCTTTTTAGTCGAAGTTTAATTAAGTTTTATGTAAATACTTACATTAACAGATGCACATTGATCAGACTCTTCAATGGCACAGACGATACTTTTCTATTCTTATATGACCCGTGATTAAGGAGATGAGCAATTGGGTACAAACTCAGCTACCTCATACGAGCAAGAAACAGCAAAAAAACCTCAAACGAGCAAATGTACTTTGTTTTAATTCTAAAAATTTCTGTGAATATTTCAAGCGTCGTTATTAATATCGAGCAAGAGACGGCAAGAAATCAAGTTTCTTGAATGGGAGCTTCTTAATATTTGTTTTATTGCTTTTTGGTGATTGTTTAAGCGGCAACAAAAATACACCATCCGTGAAAATTTAAATTTTCTAGCTATCACAGTTCATGAGATACTCGTACAATGGTGACAGGCGGAAGATTGGACGAATAGACGAACATTCTCATGTACTGATTTAATACTAACTAAGGATCAAAATCAATCGCTAGCGTACCTAGCACTGAGTCGTCGCAAAGAGATCCGGTTTAAGACTTCCCCTACCACTTTCTTAGTAGAAAGTTGACCTCGCTCGTTCACTTTGAATAATCAACTTTATTCGAACCAGCATAGAAGTTATATTTGAATGTTCTCTAGTAAAAATGAGTGCATAAGTCATCGGATTACAAATTGTGTAATAATTATGTATGTTTTTCGGTTAGTAGTTCAAAATTGCTAATTATATGGAGTCACGGACAAGTTTTATTTTGAAACGGGGTTTTTGAACTCTTTCAAGTTTAAACGTCATGTCATTGACCTATAAAATAATCCACACGATTTTTTTTCTCTCAATCGTGTACAAACACACCAAGGTTGATCTTCAAACAAGCTCAAACAGTGATGTTCCTTAAATCATAGAGTCATAGTTAAAGTCATAGTTGCCGTTTTTGACAGATTTGGTCAATATTATATTTCAATGCTTTCTTCAGACAGCTCATTCTAGCATTTTTCGAACTCCTCTAGATTATTTAACCAGCAAATTGAAAACAAATATAAACAAGAAGAAGGAAATAGTTTTAAAAAAGTGATAGAGCTACTTAATTTTTTTTTAATTTGATATATAAAACAAAGTTCTGAACCTATTTTGCAACTAAATTTATGGACTTGGTATTAAAGATTTATACTAATAACATTTTCTTCATCAATTCCAGACCGAGATTCAATCGAAATATAAAATGAGTTCAGGCATATTTGAAAAACCGAAGACATACTTAGAAAACATAATTATATCCCCGAATTTAGAATTTTCCTACTTTAAGTCGCTTTCAAAAAATCGGTCAAAATCAGATCTGATTATTGTAGGGTTATTGAAATGTTTAATGATTTTAATTATGTAGACGATAAATACTTACTACATCAATATTAAACCTTTTTACGGAAAATCACTTTGATAAAAACAAAGTCACATTTGACATTGGCCGCTTATTTTCACACAACAAATTATTTATTAACTTTTGTAAATTTTCTCAGAAAAAAGTTTCAAAACTTTATATCTTTGGGAATACCTACTGATATCCCTGAACTGGATTATGAAAGAACTAACAGGATTTGTGGTGCGTACTGTACAGGGTATGTTAGAGTGGAGAGGGCTTCTTGTTGGTAAATTTTCAGAACTCTAAAAACAAGAATTTTAAAATTCTAAAAACAAGAAATCCTGCGTCTCTCCGTAAACAAGTTGGAGGCTGTAGAGAAAAAAAAAGTAAACCTCTTGACCAATATTTATTACCCGACTGCGAAAGGAGGAGGGTTATGTTTTTCGAATGTACGTGTGTATGTATATACGTATGTATATTTCTGCCCTAGAGCCTAAAACCTAGTCGTGAGAGTGACACTGGGTACATCAAAATAATAAAAAAAACATTAAGCTATATACACATGTTTAACGATTTAGTAGTCCAGTTATTATGCGCTCGTTTCTAACCACTTGTTTATATACTCTACCCAAACATAATAGAAATCGGCCGTTAAAAAGAGCCATAGTAGACCAACATTTTTGGGAAAAATACCTACTCCGCGAATTAAAACTCCCTGACGACTAAATTTTTTTGTCTTATATGCTTGAACGATTGCACGTACTTGAAAAACTAAGAGGTGCGTGCCTTAAACTAAGATCGAACCTGCCCTTGCGAGGCAAGAGGCATTTTAATAAACAGCAACAGAATTGCAGAAATAGTTCTAAATGAAAACTTCAAATTGTGATTTCATAAAGCCTTTACCACTCTTTACCAGCCTTGCGGATTTAAGGGGATACCCCAAGTTGCGCTAACTTGAATCAGACTTCGGTTACTCTACCCAAAACTGCTTTTGAAAAACCAATTCTGTGACATCACAATATAGTCTATTTTCCATCAACAAAATCTATGTTCCAAACTTTAACTATTAGTCACATAAGGCTAGACTTTCACCGTGCAAAATACGACTTTATTACTTTTACTTAGAGTTAGTTTTCAAATTAAGATAATTTGTGTTCAAAGTTGATTCAAGACGGATCCAGAGGAGTTTATGCAATTCTTATATTGTTATTATATAAGGTTGTTTTGGGTTTGTTCGGTCACTTGCGTTTGCAGCGTTCGTTGCAGTGGTCTAGTTTTTTTTAAGTGTTGTTTTTTTTTAAACCTAGGTGAGTTCTAATTACAAAAAACCTAAGTAGTTAATTAGGTTATGGATTTATGTGTGACAAATTAAATATGACTATTTTTTTTTTTTTTTTTTAATAGTTAAGGAGTGAAAGCATTTTAGGGTAGAAAGTACTTGTAATAAACGAGTAACAAAAATGTGTGATAATACTTAAAAGTGTTAGTTTACCCATCAATTGAACGAATAGTAGAACGATTTTTTGCAAAATTTAAATAAAAATGCTTCCTTGATACAACTTGACCGATCAAGTGACCAATTTTTGTATGGAGACCCTTTTTGACTATAGCAAGATATTAAATTTTGGAAAAAAAATATGCAAAAAGGGGCTGCGTCGATTTTCGTGAAAAAAAGTGAATAAAACATTTATCGCGCTCAAAACTACTACTGAAACTGGTTGATACTGGTTGATACTGGTTGACAATTTCAATATGAAGTTATTTATTTCACATAAAAATTACAAAATTCGCTTGTATATAAAAACTTTTAAAAGGATTGTATATGACTGTACCTATACGTAACATCCTGCTGTTTTACGTTAGTAGTCAAAAAACGTCATACTGTGTTACAAAAGCTTTCTTTAAAAAAAGTCAAGTAAAAAGACATCCTTGTATTATTCAGGTCAAGGTTATAAAAGCATTGTGTATGGGTTGTTAGACTTACATGACTTGCAATGACGTGACATAACATCTTCAGTTTGACGTTTTGTCGTTAGCATATTTCGTTACGTAAGGGTTCCTTAGAATATCGTTGTATTGTAAAAGGCCTTTGTTTTATTGGCTTGTGTTTTTAATCACCGATGCATACGATGGGATGTTAAAAGTTTGACACGTCTCTGTGTGTTTATGTGTGAGGGCGTGTCTGTCTGTCTGTGACATCGTAGCTCCCAAACGGATGGACCGATTGTGATTTTGATTATGACGTGTATGTTATTTTTTATTTTGTTATCTGATTTCTCATCTAGCCCTTTCGAGTGACCCCATTAAATTTTTGTCAAGGTCCATACGTTTTGTTATTAAATCAAAATAACTGAAAAAAATCTATCTACGCTTGAAGTAATGGAAAATTCACCCGCGACTAAGAGATATATTGACACCACTCACTTAAATATACGACAATCCGTTTAGGGTTTAGCTCTAGGGTGCGCCAAAGAAACCCTCCTTCTTTCGCAGTCGGGTAAAAACTTGTCAATTGAGAAGTCTTTTGACCCAGGAAAACCTTTATACTCTTGCATAAGGACAATCTGTAAGCGTCAATCTGAAGTCATTGTGTCATATATATTGCGCATGAAACGTGAATCATATGTACTCGTATGACCCAGAAACAGACTTATCGGTTAGGGGTACACTAAGGCGAAGGGGGTCACTATACTCATCCTAATGAGCAATTTTCATAATGGGACCGACTCTGAACTCGAGAAAATCAGCTGTTTCATACATTTTCACGTTCGTTTAACTTTTTATATGGAACAGCTCCAAATATATTTTCTTAGAATTGGGGCACGGTCCGATAGTGAAAGTTGTCTGCAATGATGAGTATAGTAACCCCCTTTCAGTTTAGTACACTTCCTAACCGATAACCTTGTACTAACTTTTTTATAAGAAAAAGTAACGATCGATTTTAATTCGACAAGCGCGCATGTATTTTTTAGATTAATAAACATTAATATCTATATCGAAAACTATATTTATTTTGTACTGTGCTTGTATTAAATTAAAACAAGTTATTTAAAAAGAAATTATAACTTACTTCCAGGACTTTTTCAGGTACCTCAAGTTAAACACTAAACCTGATTTTTATAAAATTTCAATGACATTTATAAACCTTAACAAAAAAATGATTTTTGAAATCGGTCCAGCCGTCTCGGAGAAATCGGGTACTTACTAAACAATTAAAAAAATATATACCCGTCAAATTGAGTACCTCATTTTGGAAGTCGGCAGAAAACAGTACTGTTTACAAAAAACGATGCGTTAAATAATTTTCTTTCTAAAACAGTGGCATCTTGTTATTTAGAAGTTAATTTTCTACCAACCAACAAACAAAACAAATTCATATCCACAAAATTTTGCGAGACCATGAAATTTAAATGTTACGGAATACTTGGACAAAAAATACCAAGATTTTCTTACAAACAGCTTAGAAGTTTGAATATTTTCCGCGTATACGAGTATACTGTATCTTAGAAAAACTTGTTACGATTTTGCGGTCTTCTAACCTTTTTTTTCTTATTTCGGCAACTTTCATCCCTTGGGTAAAGAATAACCAACAAGAGGCTGTGTCGCATTTTCTTACTTTATAATATGAAGATCGTGAAATTGTGTGGAAAACGTTTGAGGGAAATGAAACACGCAATGGGTTCATTGGTTTTGCAATATATTTATAGATCTTTGGACTTAACCATACATAATATTAAGTAATTAATTCTGAGACTTTGTTGTGTTGATTGTATTGATTGAGATGCCATACTTCTTTAAGACTTTAATAAAATAAACTCTAGGCCGATAAGTTTAAAAAAAAATCATGTCTGTTGCACCGGAGCTTGAGTATCTATTCATTTTATTCTGTTTTTAGTATTTTGTTGTCATAGCGGCAACAGAGATACGTCTGTAAAAAAACAGGTTTTTAAGCTATCACGGTTCATGAGATACAGCACTTGACTGACAGACGGACAGCGAAATCGGGTCCCGTTTTTGGCCTTTGGGTACGGAACCTTAACTATTACCAGACTCGAAGCAAAAACGCTTCGCTTGCTTATCGGCCAATTATAGTTTTAGTCTCATTTATTTTAATTCACTCGCGCCTATATGGGACAACATGCACACAAAGTTCATCAGGTCGCAAACTAGGCAAAGCCTGTGCTATGGTAACCTGACGACTGATATACATACTTATATACATAAATACATACTACAAACAGACATGTTCATGCACACAAATGTTTAATTTGGGGATCGAACCCGGGACCAGCAGCGCAGAAGGCAGAG
Source organism: Ligdia adustata (assembly GCA_947049295.1). Classification (NCBI taxonomy): domain Eukaryota; kingdom Metazoa; phylum Arthropoda; class Insecta; order Lepidoptera; family Geometridae; genus Ligdia; species Ligdia adustata. The sequence continues at coordinate 3,012,453 of OX346236.1, read as the reverse complement.
TTGCTACCAACTTAGCCAACCGGCCAGCCATATAGACGTGACTTGTTGTGTAGGAAAATGAGAGACATGCGCTATCAACTGGTTTAATTACTTTGCGTGATCCAGACCATGTCTTACTCACGACCATCATATTTTGTGACAATTTCTTTTATGGACGATTTTTCTTCATTTTTTAGAGCAGGATTGTTGCGGCCACTAATATATACCTTTTTGGGTTTTGTAATCATCGGATAGCTAATCGGAAAGAGTTCTTTATCCATCCCCACGCATATAAAACCGCCATTTGTGAAACTAGATGTAAATTATTACCTGTAGTAAGTATATTTTAAGAGTTAAGAGTTTGTGTGTTTGCAATAAAGAGTTAATCAATTAATTCATATCATAAATGTGAAAGTGTGTCTGTTGGTTCATTGGTTTGTTTGTTTGTTCGTCTCTTCAGCAACTGAGTGATGGACCGACTTAATTTTCTGCACAGAGATAAATATGGAGGTCCGAAAAGTGCCTCAAGTTACTTCTTTCCCGGGAGATCAAACATAACGCGAGCGTATTCACGGGCGTAGTTGATTTTTAAATCGAACAACTGAACCGAATTCTTGTACATCGACTAGTGTACAAAACCAAAAGGGGATCACTATGGGGGAAACTCTAACCATAGAAGATTTTTATCAGGATCTTTGCCCTAACGAGCCACTTTCTCTGTTTCACTGTTTTCATAAAAGGTTTATTATTTTTATTATTCGTCGACGGAATGTATGAAACAGTAGATTTTTTCCCTCGAATTCAGAGTTGGTCCGTAGAGTGTAGAGTATACAGGGTTATCGGTTAGGGGTGTTATTTAGCCGAAAAGGGGTTACTATACTCATCCTAAGGACCAACTTTCACTCATGGAACAACTCTGAATTATTTAAAAAAATCAACTTTTCCATACAAAAAGTTTATCGTCCGTCGGCAAATTGTATGAAATAGCTGATAATTTTTCTCGAATTCGGAGTTGATCCCATAGTGAAAGTTGTCCGTTAGGGTGTGCATAGTGAGCCTCTTTCGGCTTAGTACACCCCTAGCCGATAGCCCTGTACGAAGACTTTGATATGACATGATGATAAATGATATGATTTCTTATGGACTTGTTAGTCCCATTCCCTTTACCGTTTCCTTATACCATTTAGAACCAAACATAAACTTTAGAAACATTACTTTTTTTACCAATTTTTTGACATCGGTTTAAAAACAGGAGCACTTATACCTAATTAATCTGCAAGCATTGTTAATAAGTGTGATAAATTATCTAACGACGCAGACTGAGTCCAAGACCCAGTTCTTTCTCATCACCATTCAAAACATGGGCAGGCCTTGTTTCGGCGACATTACTCCCATATTAATCACTAGATGCCGTTATGTTACAAGCTAAATTCTATAGTTACTTTCTCAGTTACTAAGCTTGCAAGTTACTCAGCAAGCGATGAAGATCGGCTAGGGTCGAGCATGAAAAGGTATGAAAACTGCGCAAGTGTGCGTTATGAAGACGAAATAACGTGGTTTTAATGTTCAAAATCTAAATGAAAACCCTAGCAAAGTCTCCACCGCTTTACTAGGGTACATGATGTGACTATAACTTGACGACGACGACTCATTACTTGATATTGACTTTAGAACTTGAATAATTCATAACTTGAAAATTCTTAAACTTGACGCTGTCCTATACAAATCGTATGAAAAAAGCAAACAAATTTTGTTTCGTTTTGATAGCGTTAAAGCGGCGAACAAACAACCTCATTTTACCTCTTTATTATATTTATTTATAATAGTACAGTCACATACAAAAAGTTTCATATTTATCTAACTAATATTATTATTTTATATTGTTAACTATATCTTATAAAAAGAATCACCATAAACTAAAAGTCTAATTATGACTATACATTTTCATGCCTAACTCTTACCGATAAGAGGGCAATTCTTTAATTTATTGAACTACAACTACTAAACTTATTAGTTCACTACAAATATACCTAGATCGTAAATCGAAATGTACTGAATAATTATAAGAAATAAGAATTTAAACATGTGAATCATCATTCACAGAATGCGAGAGCATAAAAAACGAAAAGAATACAATATATATATAATCTAATCTCCCAAAACAACACGATGTATAAATATGTGCATTACTAGTAATCCCTTAAAATTTTCAACTACCCGCACTCTAATGAAAAATAATTGATGCACAAGGTGACTTTCAAGCTACCCGGGATTATTAACTTGCTAGTCGTAAACTTAAAGTTACTAGTAATACTTTAAAAAAGTGACATCATCACTATCAGCTCCCAGACAATAAAATACTAAATTAATTATATTTCACTTCTTACATCCCCCTGACTCTCACTATAATTTTACTCCTACAATTTTTTGCATATTTTTTATTGTACAGTAATTCGAAATCTACAGTTATATAT
>OX346236.1:0-5000 GCA_947049295.1 Ligdia adustata | reverse complement strand
TAGGTTAGGTTAGGTTAGGTTAGGTTAGGTTAGGTTAGGTTAGGTTAGGTTAGGTTAGGTTAGGTTAGGTTAGGTTAGGTTAGGTTAGGTTAGGTTAGGTTAGGTTAGGTTAGGTTAGGTTAGGTTAGGTTAGGTTAGGTTAGGTTAGGTTAGGTTAGGTTAGGTTAGGTTAGGTTAGGTTAGGTTAGGTTAGGTTAGGTTAGGTTAGGTTAGGTTAGGTTAGGTTAGGTTAGGTTAGGTTAGGTTAGGTTAGGTTAGGTTAGGTTAGGTTAGGTTAGGTTAGGTTAGGTTAGGTTAGGTTAGGTTAGGTTAGGTTAGGTTAGGTTAGGTTAGGTTAGGTTAGGTTAGGTTAGGTTAGGTTAGGTTAGGTTAGGTTAGGTTAGGTTAGGTTAGGTTAGGTTAGGTTAGGTTAGGTTAGGTTAGGTTAGGTTAGGTTAGGTTAGGTTAGGTTAGGTTAGGTTAGGTTAGGTTAGGTTAGGTTAGGTTAGGTTAGGTTAGGTTAGGTTAGGTTAGGTTAGGTTAGGTTAGGTTAGGTTAGGTTAGGTTAGGTTAGGTTAGGTTAGGTTAGGTTAGGTTAGGTTAGGTTAGGTTAGGTTAGGTTAGGTTAGGTTAGGTTAGGTTAGGTTAGGTTAGGTTAGGTTAGGTTAGGTTAGGTTAGGTTAGGTTAGGTTAGGTTAGGTTAGGTTAGGTTAGGTTAGGTTAGGTTAGGTTAGGTTAGGTTAGGTTAGGTTAGGTTAGGTTAGGTTAGGTTAGGTTAGGTTAGGTTAGGTTAGGTTAGGTTAGGTTAGGTTAGGTTAGGTTAGGTTAGGTTAGGTTAGGTTAGGTTAGGTTAGGTTAGGTTAGGTTAGGTTAGGTTAGGTTAGGTTAGGTTAGGTTAGGTTAGGTTAGGTTAGGTTAGGTTAGGTTAGGTTAGGTTAGGTTAGGTTAGGTTAGGTTAGGTTAGGTTAGGTTAGGTTAGGTTAGGTTAGGTTAGGTTAGGTTAGGTTAGGTTAGGTTAGGTTAGGTTAGGTTAGGTTAGGTTAGGTTAGGTTAGGTTAGGTTAGGTTAGGTTAGGTTAGGTTAGGTTAGGTTAGGTTAGGTTAGGTTAGGTTAGGTTAGGTTAGGTTAGGTTAGGTTAGGTTAGGTTAGGTTAGGTTAGGTTAGGTTAGGTTAGGTTAGGTTAGGTTAGGTTAGGTTAGGTTAGGTTAGGTTAGGTTAGGTTAGGTTAGGTTAGGTTAGGTTAGGTTAGGTTAGGTTAGGTTAGGTTAGGTTAGGTTAGGTTAGGTTAGGTTAGGTTAGGTTAGGTTAGGTTAGGTTAGGTTAGGTTAGGTTAGGTTAGGTTAGGTTAGGTTAGGTTAGGTTAGGTTAGGTTAGGTTAGGTTAGGTTAGGTTAGGTTAGGTTAGGTTAGGTTAGGTTAGGTTAGGTTAGGTTAGGTTAGGTTAGGTTAGGTTAGGTTAGGTTAGGTTAGGTTAGGTTAGGTTAGGTTAGGTTAGGTTAGGTTAGGTTAGGTTAGGTTAGGTTAGGTTAGGTTAGGTTAGGTTAGGTTAGGTTAGGTTAGGTTAGGTTAGGTTAGGTTAGGTTAGGTTAGGTTAGGTTAGGTTAGGTTAGGTTAGGTTAGGTTAGGTTAGGTTAGGTTAGGTTAGGTTAGGTTAGGTTAGGTTAGGTTAGGTTAGGTTAGGTTAGGTTAGGTTAGGTTAGGTTAGGTTAGGTTAGGTTAGGTTAGGTTAGGTTAGGTTAGGTTAGGTTAGGTTAGGTTAGGTTAGGTTAGGTTAGGTTAGGTTAGGTTAGGTTAGGTTAGGTTAGGTTAGGTTAGGTTAGGTTAGGTTAGGTTAGGTTAGGTTAGGTTAGGTTAGGTTAGGTTAGGTTAGGTTAGGTTAGGTTAGGTTAGGTTAGGTTAGGTTAGGTTAGGTTAGGTTAGGTTAGGTTAGGTTAGGTTAGGTTAGGTTAGGTTAGGTTAGGTTAGGTTAGGTTAGGTTAGGTTAGGTTAGGTTAGGTTAGGTTAGGTTAGGTTAGGTTAGGTTAGGTTAGGTTAGGTTAGGTTAGGTTAGGTTAGGTTAGGTTAGGTTAGGTTAGGTTAGGTTAGGTTAGGTTAGGTTAGGTTAGGTTAGGTTAGGTTAGGTTAGGTTAGGTTAGGTTAGGTTAGGTTAGGTTAGGTTAGGTTAGGTTAGGTTAGGTTAGGTTAGGTTAGGTTAGGTTAGGTTAGGTTAGGTTAGGTTAGGTTAGGTTAGGTTAGGTTAGGTTAGGTTAGGTTAGGTTAGGTTAGGTTAGGTTAGGTTAGGTTAGGTTAGGTTAGGTTAGGTTAGGTTAGGTTAGGTTAGGTTAGGTTAGGTTAGGTTAGGTTAGGTTAGGTTAGGTTAGGTTAGGTTAGGTTAGGTTAGGTTAGGTTAGGTTAGGTTAGGTTAGGTTAGGTTAGGTTAGGTTAGGTTAGGTTAGGTTAGGTTAGGTTAGGTTAGGTTAGGTTAGGTTAGGTTAGGTTAGGTTAGGTTAGGTTAGGTTAGGTTAGGTTAGGTTAGGTTAGGTTAGGTTAGGTTAGGTTAGGTTAGGTTAGGTTAGGTTAGGTTAGGTTAGGTTAGGTTAGGTTAGGTTAGGTTAGGTTAGGTTAGGTTAGGTTAGGTTAGGTTAGGTTAGGTTAGGTTAGGTTAGGTTAGGTTAGGTTAGGTTAGGTTAGGTTAGGTTAGGTTAGGTTAGGTTAGGTTAGGTTAGGTTAGGTTAGGTTAGGTTAGGTTAGGTTAGGTTAGGTTAGGTTAGGTTAGGTTAGGTTAGGTTAGGTTAGGTTAGGTTAGGTTAGGTTAGGTTAGGTTAGGTTAGGTTAGGTTAGGTTAGGTTAGGTTAGGTTAGGTTAGGTTAGGTTAGGTTAGGTTAGGTTAGGTTAGGTTAGGTTAGGTTAGGTTAGGTTAGGTTAGGTTAGGTTAGGTTAGGTTAGGTTAGGTTAGGTTAGGTTAGGTTAGGTTAGGTTAGGTTAGGTTAGGTTAGGTTAGGTTAGGTTAGGTTAGGTTAGGTTAGGTTAGGTTAGGTTAGGTTAGGTTAGGTTAGGTTAGGTTAGGTTAGGTTAGGTTAGGTTAGGTTAGGTTAGGTTAGGTTAGGTTAGGTTAGGTTAGGTTAGGTTAGGTTAGGTTAGGTTAGGTTAGGTTAGGTTAGGTTAGGTTAGGTTAGGTTAGGTTAGGTTAGGTTAGGTTAGGTTAGGTTAGGTTAGGTTAGGTTAGGTTAGGTTAGGTTAGGTTAGGTTAGGTTAGGTTAGGTTAGGTTAGGTTAGGTTAGGTTAGGTTAGGTTAGGTTAGGTTAGGTTAGGTTAGGTTAGGTTAGGTTAGGTTAGGTTAGGTTAGGTTAGGTTAGGTTAGGTTAGGTTAGGTTAGGTTAGGTTAGGTTAGGTTAGGTTAGGTTAGGTTAGGTTAGGTTAGGTTAGGTTAGGTTAGGTTAGGTTAGGTTAGGTTAGGTTAGGTTAGGTTAGGTTAGGTTAGGTTAGGTTAGGTTAGGTTAGGTTAGGTTAGGTTAGGTTAGGTTAGGTTAGGTTAGGTTAGGTTAGGTTAGGTTAGGTTAGGTTAGGTTAGGTTAGGTTAGGTTAGGTTAGGTTAGGTTAGGTTAGGTTAGGTTAGGTTAGGTTAGGTTAGGTTAGGTTAGGTTAGGTTAGGTTAGGTTAGGTTAGGTTAGGTTAGGTTAGGTTAGGTTAGGTTAGGTTAGGTTAGGTTAGGTTAGGTTAGGTTAGGTTAGGTTAGGTTAGGTTAGGTTAGGTTAGGTTAGGTTAGGTTAGGTTAGGTTAGGTTAGGTTAGGTTAGGTTAGGTTAGGTTAGGTTAGGTTAGGTTAGGTTAGGTTAGGTTAGGTTAGGTTAGGTTAGGTTAGGTTAGGTTAGGTTAGGTTAGGTTAGGTTAGGTTAGGTTAGGTTAGGTTAGGTTAGGTTAGGTTAGGTTAGGTTAGGTTAGGTTAGGTTAGGTTAGGTTAGGTTAGGTTAGGTTAGGTTAGGTTAGGTTAGGTTAGGTTAGGTTAGGTTAGGTTAGGTTAGGTTAGGTTAGGTTAGGTTAGGTTAGGTTAGGTTAGGTTAGGTTAGGTTAGGTTAGGTTAGGTTAGGTTAGGTTAGGTTAGGTTAGGTTAGGTTAGGTTAGGTTAGGTTAGGTTAGGTTAGGTTAGGTTAGGTTAGGTTAGGTTAGGTTAGGTTAGGTTAGGTTAGGTTAGGTTAGGTTAGGTTAGGTTAGGTTAGGTTAGGTTAGGTTAGGTTAGGTTAGGTTAGGTTAGGTTAGGTTAGGTTAGGTTAGGTTAGGTTAGGTTAGGTTAGGTTAGGTTAGGTTAGGTTAGGTTAGGTTAGGTTAGGTTAGGTTAGGTTAGGTTAGGTTAGGTTAGGTTAGGTTAGGTTAGGTTAGGTTAGGTTAGGTTAGGTTAGGTTAGGTTAGGTTAGGTTAGGTTAGGTTAGGTTAGGTTAGGTTAGGTTAGGTTAGGTTAGGTTAGGTTAGGTTAGGTTAGGTTAGGTTAGGTTAGGTTAGGTTAGGTTAGGTTAGGTTAGGTTAGGTTAGGTTAGGTTAGGTTAGGTTAGGTTAGGTTAGGTTAGGTTAGGTTAGGTTAGGTTAGGTTAGGTTAGGTTAGGTTAGGTTAGGTTAGGTTAGGTTAGGTTAGGTTAGGTTAGGTTAGGTTAGGTTAGGTTAGGTTAGGTTAGGTTAGGTTAGGTTAGGTTAGGTTAGGTTAGGTTAGGTTAGGTTAGGTTAGGTTAGGTTAGGTTAGGTTAGGTTAGGTTAGGTTAGGTTAGGTTAGGTTAGGTTAGGTTAGGTTAGGTTAGGTTAGGTTAGGTTAGGTTAGGTTAGGTTAGGTTAGGTTAGGTTAGGTTAGGTTAGGTTAGGTTAGGTTAGGTTAGGTTAGGTTAGGTTAGGTTAGGTTAGGTTAGGTTAGGTTAGGTTAGGTTAGGTTAGGTTAGGTTAGGTTAGGTTAGGTTAGGTTAGGTTAGGTTAGGTTAGGTTAGGTTAGGTTAGGTTAGGTTAGGTTAGGTTAGGTTAGGTTAGGTTAGGTTGAGGTTAGGTTAGGTTAGGTTAGGTTAGG